>JAQQSZ010002482.1:0-14746 GCA_028646595.1 Phalanger gymnotis | reverse complement strand
ACACACACACACACACACACACACAGAATAGACTCCTTTTGTTATAGCAACTGGAAACTAAGAAGGGTATCCATCAACTGGGGAATGGTTGAACACATGATGATATATGAATGTGATGGAAAACTATTATGCCTTAATAAAAGATGAAAGGGATGGTTTCAGAGAAATCTTGAAGACTTATCTGAACTGATACAGAGTGAAGTGAGAAAAACCAGGAAAACAATTTCTATAATAACAACAACATAAATATAAGCAACCTTCAAAGTTTTAAAAATTTTAATCAATGAAATAACTGACCAAAATTCCAGAGAAGCAATGATGAACCTTCTTACAGTGAGGAGATGAACACAAGGCAAAGAATGGCTTAAAGTTGAACATATGGCCAATGTGGGAATTCGTTTTGCTTGCCTATGCCTATTTATTATGATAGTCTCATTTTGCTTTGTTTTTGGTTTTTTGGGGGGTAAGGGAGGAGGGAGGCTAAGGGATGGGATAGCTGTCCCCCCAAAAAGAAACAAAAGAGGCTCATTGAAGTATTTTTTAAATGCAGAGAAGAGAACAAATGGAAGGCCAGAAAGATTTACAGATAAGCCACATAGCTTTGAAAGTTACGTGTTGAATATATTATATATTTGAAAAGGAAAGCAAATCCTACATAATAGATATGCATCATTTTATGGCCATTCTTTTTCTGTTCTGCTATGTATATGGAAAGGGTCGTTTAATTTGATGTTTGTTATTTGAGAATAAAAATAAAATTCTAGAAATAATAACAAAATAAAAGGTGAGGAAAGGATAATTATTACAATAGATAACAATACCAATGTCTCGAAATGATTTTGAAAAGGACATAGGCGTGCTTAGCCTATCATTTTGAAAAAAAAAACATGGATTTGAAGAATTTAGAACTAGTAAATCAATTGTGCCAGTGATTCCAAAAGACCCACCATTTGATAGAATGGTCACGAATACCTCTTTCTCCCACAACATTTGGCAGAAAATGTGAGCATTTTAGGACCCACACACAACAATGGCAACTGTTGCCTTAGTAAGACCCTCAGGAGCCAAAGTGTATCAAGGAATGCCTGCTACAGACAGAAGTCAACATCTATCATGGCAGAAATGACCCGTGGGAGATATCGAAGATCTGTGCAAAGTCACTGGAAGATTTCATCACTATCTAGCTTGTATGTACAGTAGGAAACTTCAATGGCATATTGTTAAGTTAAAGTCAATAAAAAATGAACATGCGCAATAGAATCTAGAGGAGAAAAACCTACTGGAAATGCCAGATTCCTTTAATCAGCTATTGAAAGCACAAGACAAAAGGTTCAGGTGACACAAGGGTTCGACAAGGCAGAGAGAACCAAATAAACAATTTAACATGAATGAAAAACTAAATCCAGACTCTTGACAAAGAAAGAAATTAATGGGGAAAGGAACTCTAAAGAAGGGGGACATGGGAGATCTGTGCTCCTAGTCTGGGTGGTAGTAAAAAGTCCAACATGACAAAACAAAGCTGGATCAAAGGAGAAACAAAAAGCTCGTGTGACAGCATTGTAATCAACAACAGAACCGTCAGTTCTGTCAAAGGAAGTGACTGAAAGTGAGAAACCGAAAAGTGGCTGGGCTGGATGGGAGCCATCACTGTTATGTCACGTGCTTCCCTGATGCGCCACGATTACTCAAAAAGCACTTTCCCAACTTCCTGTCAGACATGAGTCTGATCCCGCCTTCCCTAACATAGGCCATTGCACATTTATTATTACCAAAAGATGAGAATTCCACTGACCCCTCCAAACATAGGCCAGTGACATGTTTACATGCTTTACACAACCCATTCACAGCTTGTATCACTGAAGAAATCTATACAAACACACACACACACACACACACACACACACACACAATTTAACTGAGGAACAAAATGGGTGTGTGCCAAAAGATCCAGAGATGTAAAGAGTAATTTATTACTGATTTGGTAATCACCAAACAAGCTGTCCCAAATGACTGTAATCTCTGTGCTGTCTTTATTATCACAAAGCCTTTGACTCCATCCCACATTCATGGTTTATTAGAGTACTGTAAATCTATCAAATAAACCCAAGTCTTGTGAGAAAGCTAGAGAAACTGATGCCAACTTGGAAAGCTATTCGCTGTTTAAGACACACCACCAACACAATAATGTCAAAAGCAATTGATCTAAAATGTGACATGTTTCAGGGACACAGTTTAAGGCCTTCATTGTTCTGCCTAGCCTTAAATCTATTAATACCTCACCTAAGTAGAACTATATATGGCTTCCTGCCAAAACAGCTCACCAATCACTTGGTATAGATGGGAGGCATCAAGTGAGATGGCTCTCCCCAAAACATACACACATTAAATAGTTTTCCCTTCTCATGAAATCTTTTTCCAATGATATCAAAATGACACCCAGGCTTGATAAACACAAAATCACTAACATGCATGGAGGAAAAATAGACACTGCAGGCTTTGAGCATGAATAATAAGGTTAAATTGAGCCAACGGATGAAGGCGATACTTAGCAAATATTTTGGTCTCCTCCAGGAGCATTCTAAGCATAAAGCTCTCAAGAAGAAAGTTTGTATGGTGAAAAACTTACTGGAGTCCTGAAATTAAATCTCAATGAGAAGGGCATGTTTAAATCAATTAACATCCATGCCATACCAGTCTTAACATACTCTTGAAATTATGAGATGGACCATGACCTTATTAGGAAAGTACACTAACAAAAACCCATACAATATTAATGAAATACAGGGCCCATTACCCTAAGGCGGTTATAAAATATTAACTCTTCCTAATCAAACGGGAGAAAGTGGATTGATGGATGTTCTCAGAGCTCTTGATAAACCAGTTAAAACCTTTGGGAACAAGTAGACATCGCTTCACCAGTCAATAGTAAAGATCAAGGATATGTATGTGTCAATGAATTTACAAAATGTAATTAAACGTGGTTTACGTCCAGAAGGAGCCTATGAAACGGCTAAGACAAACGAGACAGGGACGGCCACCAGCTTCAACCAACAACATGCTGATAAAAAAGTATCAAACAAACTACTGAGTGGTGATTTTTTAAAACTAGAAATGGAGACATTTATGTTGGCAATTCAAGATCAGATCATCACCATAAGAAATTATAGATGGTTTATCTTTAAGAAGCCCAGATTTAGGGGAAGCTAGGCGGCACAGTGAGTAAAGCGCCGGCCCTGGGGTCAGTAGGACCTGAGTTCAAATCTGGCCTCAGACATTTGACACCTTTACTAGCTGTGTGACTTTGGGCAAGTCACTTAACCCCAATTACCCTGCCTTCCCCCTCCAAAAAAATATTAAAAAAAGAAGCTCAGATTTAGCAATCAATGCCAATTATTTGAGGAAATGATAGAAATCTAAGCAACACATCACTGCATACTACAAAAATTTAACAAATACCTACTGAGACACTGATTGACTTGATGACTAGAATTACACATGTGAAACTCACTCTTTCATAAAATAGCACATGGCCAGTCCCAACCCCAGACATCAAAATATCTGAGAATTTGACACGTAACTGCACTGGAAATGGACTAGTATCACAAACAAAATGGTTGTTCCCAATCACCCAGACATCCCTTGGATTCATGGAAATTTTGGAAGAATGTTTTTTAATAGATGTTGCCATATCAAACAGTCCTTATTTCTAAGCTTTATGGATTGAAAAACTTTCAAAATATAGAGATTCAGCAGATGAAATCAAAATCCCATGGGAGCAAAATAAGATCTACACTTCCCTACTGTGCTGTCTACTACTGGAGGTGTCTTGAAGGTGGGTACAGTGAGCCTACAGAAGATGAGCTTACATTCCAATTCTTATATTCAATCCAAAAAATCAGTTCTTTTCTTGCACAAGAGTCCACAGAGTATTAAATATAAGAGAATAATAGGCTAGTGACTTGTCCTGAGACTGTTTCTATCTGAACTTCACGGAAAAAGATGAGAAAAATAAGATAAGAAGAAGAAGAACCACGATATTTATATAATGCTTTAAGTGCTTTGTGTCCACTACCTCATCTGAGCTTCATCATGACCCAACAAATATTTATTAAGCACCTTACTATTGCCGGGCACTGTGCTAAGTGCTAGAGTCAGTACTATGGTACTGTTAGCCCCATTTTAGAGACCAGGAAACTAAGCATCAAAGGACCACGGTTGTACTGCTAGGAATTATCAAAGGCAGGATTTGAACCCAGGTCTTCCTCTCTCTACTATGCCGTATTGCCTCTCCCAATATCGCTCTTCCACACCTGCTGTGTCGTTGTCTGCAGCGTTTAACAGTAGGCTTTGAAGAACAATAAAAATCCAGTGAGGAAAGAGGTAGGTTTTAGAAATGAGGTGGGATCCTGATTGTGGATGAATCAAAGGGTTTCCCGTAATAACGGTAAGGCCATGGGAGCGATACCCCAGGGTGGGATTTTTAGAGTGTGAAGATAGTGCCATACCAAGCTTTCTCCACCTGCCCTCAAGCCCTATCTCAGAGCATGCTCCCTCCCCAGAGTGACTGCCCCCCGACTTACCCTGCCTCCCACTTCTCTCCAGTAGTGCCTAGAAACACCATGGTGTCTCCATATCCCAGGGCACAATCTCAATCTCTCTCTCTCTCTCTCTCTCACACACACACACACACACACACACACACACACACACACACACACATATTGCTCAGGGAAGACCAATGTTGAAATGTTTCCAGAAACGTGGTAAAAAGCAACGCTAAACATTTGTCAAGCCCACGCTATGCCCATGCCATCTGCTCTCCTGAAGAAGGGAAGAGCTGCCCAGCTTAGGGATGGGGCAGGCATTTTCTAGGGCCCTTAGTTTTCCTTGTCATTGCTTAACAAAAACAGAGAGGAGGCTTTCCAGACCAACCCCCCACCACATTTTCCAAAAGCCATTTCCTGAAGGAAGATTGTCAGCCTTCCATTATTCTTCAATAGAGACCAGGGGGTGCCAAGATGGCAGAGAAAAGACAGGGACTCGCCTGAGTTCTCCTCCAAACCCCTCCAAACCCCTTTAAATGATGCCATAAAACAATTGCTGGAGCAGCATAACCCACAAAAAGATGGCGTGAAGTAATTTTCCAGCCAAAGACAACTTAGAAGGTCAGCAGGAAAGGTTTGTTGCACCTAGGTGAGAGAGGAGCACAGTCCAGCACAGATCATGCCAGCGCAGATTAGGTCTAGCACTAGCACACCAGAGCTTGCAGCCACAGTGAAGCGGGGGACTCTCGTCACAGCTCCAGGGCAGAAAAGAACACTTGTGGTCACTCACAGACCAGGAGAGTAATAAACACACCTCTCCTTAGATAATATCAGCTTAGAAGAACTGAAAACTTACAAGTCTCTAGAAGTATCTCTGAAAACAGTTGCACAAAGCCCCTGAAGCTTGGGACAGTGTGCCCTCCATCTTGGAAGCAGAGCCCTACTATAACAAAGAGTTAAAAGTCAAAGAGTAGGCTGGAGAAATGAGCAAACAACAGAAAAAAATTCTGACCGTAGAAAGTTACCATGGTGACAAGGAAGATCAAAACACACACTCAGAAGAAGAAAACAAAGTTAAAGCTCCTGCATCCAAAGCCTCCAAGAAAAATGTGAATTGTTCTCAGGCCGTGGAAGAGCTCCAAAAGGATTTGAAAATCGAGTAAGAGAAGGAGAGTGAAAATTGGGAAGAGAAATGAGAGTGATGCAAGAAAAGCATGACAAATGAGTCAACAGCTTGGTAAAGGAGACACAAAAATACTGAAGAAAATAACACTTTAAAAGACAGAATAGGCCAAATGGTAAAAGAAGTACAAAAAGCCAATGATGGAAAGAGAAAGGGAGAGAACGCGAAAGAAAAATGGAGGGGAGAAGAGAGGAAAGGAGAGGAAAGTAGGGAGAAAGCTTAAGCCAGGGCCCTCCTCTTTTTTCCTTTGATTAAGCAAGAAGAGGTCTCCCAAGGAAAGTACACCTAACATGTCATGAGCTAGACTGCTGAACCCTCCCCAAACCACAGTCAGAGAGGAAGCTATTTTGGACTGCCCCACCTTTTGCACCTCAAGGATGGAGTGGAAGCTGCCCATGTCAGCCTGGGAATAGTTCAGGAGCAATAGTCACCTCTCCTGCGTCAGCCTGAGAACTCTCTGAAGGTGGTCACAGTGGGTCTCTCCACCCCTAGAAAATTAGTGCTCCCTGATCACCTGGACCATAGCTCTTTTGAGGCTGAAAGCCTAACAACAATGACTCCTTCTACGGAATCAGGCCATTGAGTATCAGAGTCTTTGCTTTAGAACAGGCCTGCACAATCTGTGGCCCATGGGCCAATTATGGGTTGTGGGCACAACAAAGGATTTTGGGCAGCCCACAAAAAATGTTGAGTATGTTTTCCTCTACATTTTTCATAGGCCACCCAAAATCCTTTGGTGGTCCACAGGTTGTGCAGGCCTGCTTTAGAAAGAGAAAGAATTTAGCGGTCATCTAGTCTACCTCCATTTTGCTAATTGTAAGAGGTGGAGGGGGCCAAATGAGGAAACCGAGGTCCAGAGAGGTTGACTTGCCCAAGGTCACATGGCTGAGATTTGAACACATTGAATTTGATGCCAAATTAATTAGTTGCTGGACCATACTGCCTCTTTGGGATTTTCTTGTATGACTACATTAGGGGCAGAGATTAATTTATTTCATTTTTCAACAAAAAAAAAGAAATCTTTCCAATTCAACTCAATTCGACGTGAATTTGTTTAGTGTGTACTACATGCCACCAGCTATGCTGGGTGCTGGGGATATCAAAACAGAAAGAGAATAATCCCTGCCTTCAGGGAGTTTACAGTCTATCAAGGAAACAACATGCACACAGATAAGTAAATATAAAATTTGCATAAAGCATGAAGTCATTGCAATGATTGGATCATGTCACTTTCCTGCCTACAAAGATCAGAAATCCATTTATCCATCCACCCATCCATTTATACATACATACATCTATTCACCTAGCCATCTATCCATCCATCTGTCCGTCCATCCATCTGTTGCAACAATTCAGCTAGCAGCTGTTGTGGGTGCGAAAGACCAACACAAGCCCAACAACAAGAACGCTGCCAGCACAGGTTCATTAGGTCTGCTTTACTAAGGAGAGCAACGTTAAGGGGTTAACAATCTTAATTCAGTCCAACATACAAATATCATTCGCTTAGTTCAGGGGGAAAAGCCAGCACCCTGAACTTCAGAGTAAATACAAACAAATTACAAAGATACATTATAAACAGACCAAATACAATTCATACTTACCAAGACACCACCAACATCTGGGTTCACAAGCTGGAGGGCTCTTAACTATAGCTGCCCTGAGTCTCTACATCAACACTGCTCCAAGAGTGAGAGCCCCAAGCAAATAGCTCTCTTCTCTCTTTTTATACAGTCTTTGGACATCATCTGAGCCACCAGAACTTAGGCACCTACTATTGGCTCTGGTCTTAGCAACTCCCCTTAGGGCCCTGAGGGCTTCACGCCCACCACGGCTTAGCACCTAGTAGTTAGGGGTTTGGGCCTGGGGCTTTGCACCTAATAAAGCTCAATCAAAGAGACTTAATTAATTTATCATTCTAAAACAGTAAAAAAAAAAATCCCACCTTAGTTACCAATGCAATCAGCTCTGCTGGACCACAGATAGCAGCATCTACTAGCTATGACGTCAGCAACAGAGATGTCCAAAAGTAGAATGGGATGTCTTAGGAGGTAGTGAGCTCCCCTTCACCAGAGTGTTCAAGATCAGTCTAAATGATCACTCCTCTGAGATGTTGTTAGGAGGTGGGGGGGGAGTCAGATGACTTCTCTGGATCCTTCCGAATCTGTAGTTATTTTCTGTGCAAATATTACAGCAGATCCAAGCTGTCAGGGGCTCGGTCCGTCCCCACGGCTCTCGGTCCAGCGATATGGAAAATCCTGGATTTTTAGGATGGCCTACGTGGTAATAATAACTTCTCTATTCTTTAAGGTTTGCCGAACGCTTCACAATTATACTCTCAGTCAATCCTCACAACTCCAGGAGGCAGGTGCTATTTATTACCTCCACTTTATAATTGAAGAAACCATGGCAGATAGACATTAAGGGACTTGCCCAGGTCTGAAGCTAGTTAGTACTTGAGGACAGACTTGAACCCAGGTCACTTCTGGGCTTCAGTTTCCTTGTTTATAAAATGAAGCTTGATGACCTGGGAGGTTCCTTTCAGGCCTAACTCTCTGGTCTGTGTCCTCGGGTGGAAGCATGTCTGGCCAGGGAAGCTGGAACACTTTAGAATCACTGACTTTGGATTTATGCTGCACGGACTTGGGTATGCCCTTGGCGTCTCTTTCATTCCAATGGAGACTCCAACGGAGCAGGGATTGTCTTTGTGCCAGGCGAACAGTACATACTTAATCGATGCTTGTTGATTGATTGGGCATGGTGATTAGACAGAATGTGTTTTGGGAACTGGGAGCTGGAGCTCAGGAGTAGCATCCTTGGGTTGGAGTAAGGCCAAAGGCCAGGAAGGAGCCCCACTATCCAAAGCTCCTAGTGCCTATCCAAAGAGGGGTGGGGGGTATCTGTTACCTACCCCCAGCCACAAGGATGATTTTTAAAGAACTGTCTCATGCACTGCTCTTGTATCTTCATCAGTGCTTTTTGAGGAGCTGGGCACACAGTAGGTGCTTAATAAATGTTTGTTGATAATAGTGAGCATCCCTATTGGCCTCCAAAGGCCCCTAAGGGCTGGGATGCTTTCCTTGGCTATTATGCTATCTGAGGCACGTGTGGTTAATGAACAGGCACTTCCTGACCAGACAACAGACATATACTCATCGTGCTATGTGGTTCAGTGGGTAGAGTGCTGGGCCTGCAGTTGGGAACACCCCAATAGCCGCAGACACTTCTAAGCAAGTCACTTCACCCCTGTCTACCTTAGTTTCCTCATCTGTAAAATGGGTAACAGCCCCTACCTCTCAGGGTTGCTGTGAGGATCTCATGAGGTCATACTTGAAAGGCGCTTTGCAAATCCTAATGTGCAATATACATGTTAGCTATTATGATTATGCCATCTACACTCTGGTCATCCAGCATCCTTTCCTTTCCTCCCTGCCTCCTCCATTCACCTTGGATTCCATCCCAGATCCCTGCTCTGATGGGTGGAAACTAAGCCTCCAAGCCACTTCCATCCTCACCATGCCAACAGTAATGTCTGTGCCACTTCCTTGTCCTGTCCTGACCCCCTTCCATTTCCTCTTCATCAGAATAGAAGCTGCTTGAGGGCAGGGACCATCTTGCTTGCTTGCAGTCGTATGTCCGGTGCTTGGCGCATAGTCAGCACTTAATAAAAGCCCTATCTCTCTGCATCTGTCTAATGTCTACTTTGTGCCAAGCATTGTGTCAGACGATGAGGGTACAGGCATGAAAAATGAAACGGTCTATACTCAAAGGATCTTACAGAGTGAGAAGATCTGCCCACCTGTCCTGAAGTGCAGAAGCCTCCATTCTCTTCTCTTCCTGCTTAGAGAGAAGGGACCCCCCAACCAGGAAAGAGGAGAGGGAGGGTCGCAGGAGCCAGGGCACTAATCCTGGCCAGGAGCTACTACCAGTGAAGTCAGAGTTGGGCTGGAGGGTTCAGACCTCACATGCTCTCCCCTGCCAAAGCAATTATGTCAGGGAGGCCCCCTGCTCCTTTGTAAAGAGTGGGGCTGGCTCCCCTTTTGTGATCTATCTGCAGAGTCACCAGCTAGGTAATGGCATTTGTCCTCAGGTTTTCCAGCTTGGAGCGAGGAAGGCCTTTCTCCTTTCTCCTTCTTGGGAGTGCCCTGCAGGTCACCCTACGTGAGGCTTCAAGTCACTTTGACGGTCAGCCCTGGGTCTACACGGACCAAAAGAAACCAGTGCCTGCCCTCAAGGAACTGCTATTCTGATGGAGGGCCTCGGACAAGGCAGGAAGTATGGCGCAGGACCTCGTCAGTCCCTTGGCCCCGGCCTGGTTCTGGCACTGGCAGTCAGACCTCCTTGGAAAGCTGAGCTTCACAGTTCCGCCATCTGAAGAAGTCCTGGCAGACATTGCCTGAGATTTTGGTAAGAGAAAGGAGGTTTGTACTTTCACTAGCCTGCTTTTAGAAAATAGCAAATGTCTTAAAATAAAAAAATAAAAAAGTGAGGAATGGAGCTTTTAAAACCTCTTAATCAATCTCTCTGCCCTCAGATTGGCAGATTAGGACTCTTGAAATCAGAATGATTTATTATGACTCCAAGTCCGTATGTTACATTACAGCCTTTCAACTTGACGCCATCATAACAAGAGGAAGCTGGGCAAGGAGACAGATGACAGGCAGGGAGAAACAGACCAATCGCAGATAAAACAGGAGCTCAAAGCACGTGCCTGTCATGTGGCCCAGCCCGACATTAGCATCTCTCTTGGACAACTTGTTAGTGAAGGCAGGAAGGGAGGGTGTAGACATGCTGCAAGGCTGGTGCTATGAGATCACTAGATTTGGGTTCGAATCCCAACTTTGCTTTTTTGGGTGACCTTGTGGGTCTCGGTTTGCTTCTCTGTAAAACGAGCGGCATCAGACTAGGTAACGTCTGAGGTGCTTTCCAGCTATAGAGCTGTGATACTGAGAGGAAGGCACTGAGACTGGATGGGGGAAAGGAGACAAGACTTGGAGAGTCGAGAGAAATGTGATCTCAGGCCCACGACTTCTGTCTCCACTTACAGCTGAAGAGAAGGATTTTCAGGAAATAAACTCGGAGTCTGGAAAGCTCATTTGGTAACTCGGCTCCTTCTAAGGTGGGAAGAATTGTAGCTTCAACTGCACCATCCCCTTTCTGAAATGTAAATGTCCCTGTTTTAACAATTTGTTACAGAGGCAGATAGAGACCGGCTCCAGTGAAGGGCCCTAGTAGCTGCAGGGCGAACGGAGTCCAGGGCAAGAGCTAGGCCTTGGAGAAGGGTGAGGTGGGGATGGTTTCGCTGGGTCACTGACCAAAAGCTTGCTGTCTGCCAATGAAGATGCTGTTTGCATGTATTTGAATTAGGCATGAACTGTTCCCATAACACAAATGAGCAAACAGGATACATTTCCATGCTCATCAAAGCAGGACTACTGGTACAGAGGAAATTGTCCATCCAAATGAAGCTGGAGGCCCTCATTTGATTTCCTAATTCTAAGGACCATGTGATTGAAGCACATGTAAATAACATGCAATGCCATGGCAACTGATGTTTTGAAAAGCCTAAGCTTAAAACTCGGGCTTGCTTGAGTCCCCAGGAATGATACAATCTGGAATGATGGATAGATGGTGCATTGGTAACTAAGGTGGGACTTTTCTTACTGCTTTAGAACGATAAATTAATTAAGTCTCTTTACACTGACCTAACCTCTCTTTCAAGTGCCAGCCCCTCAGATGCTGGGAGTTCATGATCACGTCTTTCTCAATCTAGGTGCCCAGAATTGAACCCAGTGTTCAGATGTTGGTTCCACATATTGGGAAGGACAAATGGAGAAGGACTATCACAGTTGTTGAGAATTGACTCATTGTAAGCCTCCATAGCTTTGAGATTGGAAGCTTACAAAATGCATGCCAAAGGTCACACAGACACTGATTTTTTGTGGCATTAAAGGCTGCCAGGAGAGGCCCATGCCAAACAGTGACCAAAATCAATGTCCCTCTCTTTTCCCCTGAAAACCCTCCTCCTTACTCCCTTACGTGCCTACTTACAAAATCCCTGGTAAGGATAAATGCAGGGGTTCGGAGATACCCCTTCCCTGAGCGATGCATTTTCATAGGAGACACCAAACCATCTCAAACAAAACTCTCGCTCCCCGCTAGAGAAGAAATGAAAACTTGATGGCAGCTTGGAAATGCCTATAAAATGTCTGAGGACGCAAGTTTTCCTGAAAGACACCTCAAGTCAAATACTATTTGAACAAAAAAATCTCTGAATAACAGAAGGCCTTCTGAGTCGTAGCCAATTACTCCTAACTAGGTTCAATACAATGAAATTCTATTGCCACAAAACGCTATTTAACCAGAACTTTCAGGGCCTGGATTCCAATCCATTCCTTCCTGGTTAGCTAAGGATTAAGTAGAAAAAACGTTTTGTTCCACCCTTCAGCGCATGAGTCCAAAGGACAGACCAGAAACACTCTTTTCTCAGCAGAGAGGTGAGGACTACAGGTGTGGAATATTGCATACACCACCAGAAAAGGCAGCTGTAGCAGTCATTTGGGGCTTTGGGGAAAGCTTAGGGGTCTTGGGAGGGAGGAATAAACATAAAAACAGTAGGTATGAATACAACTTTTTAAAAATAAACGCATGGGCCCTTTTTCTGCCTCAGGAAATGGTATCACGCTCTTTCTCATGAAAAACTGCAGCCTTCCTTGGTCCCTGAATATCTTGCAGGAATCTATAACAATGCCAGGACATGACCTCTGTGTTGGAATTTTAACAAAGTAAATCACTGATATCAAAGTGTTTTCTACTCATCTGCTCCTTTCTCCTAAGAGCCATCTACAGCCCCAGCTCTGATTAATTATGGATTCTGCCTGGTTAGGGTCCAATTAGTGGAGATTTACTTATCCCTGCAGCTCAAGGGTTACGATTCTGTTCCCAGTTCCCTCTCCCTCTCCCCTCTCCCTCCTCCAGCAGTCCATGTAATAGAATTGGAATGATCTGGAAAAAAAGTTCCTTTCATTAATGCTGTAGGCTTCCTAGATTGAACAACCTTTAAGGTGGGTCTTTTTGTAGCACACGCATAGCTGTCGCTGTTTGTCCTTCATTTTCGAAGAGGACCAATGATGTCACGGGGCAATGTCTTGACTTGGGCATGAATTGGATTTAAGTGAGGCCGAGTTGCACAAGGTCATCAGCCTCACTGTCTCTTCCTGAGTCATTGAAGTCCAGTGGTAGGACAAAAGTAAGGATGACTGGTGATGGCCCAGAATGCAATGGATGGCCTTAGCATCTTCAATACCTGACCAAGCTCTACGTGCTCCACAGCAGCAGCTTCAGCCAATGTCAAAGGTTGCGGGTCATCTACCCATTCTACTGGGGAAAGTCTTCACATGCTGGGGGTAGACATCCCTCTAACTCACCAAAGGGTTTGAGGCCTGTTGCTTACCCTTAACCTGGTTTAGCCAGACCGCTGAAATGGTTTGGGGGAAGAGGGATGACACTGTGCATGCTACAGCTTCTTGGGGTCACAGGTGGTACACACCAAAGGTCGATGAGCAGCCCCAAAAAGGGATCAGTAAGTCCTCATACCAGAGGTGCTAGTCCTCCCTGAACACCCCATATATATACACAGGATTAAGTACCTGGGGCAATCAGAGCTTTGTCTCAGGGTGCGGGGGGGAGGTGAGGCATTGTAATACCTGAGGGCCTATGACTACTGAACATTTCCTAAACCTTACCATTACCTACTGGCTACCAATCCCATCCACTCACAGAATGGTTGCCTCCAGGATGCCATTACCTTGGGCAACAAATGTCTACTGATAGCTCTGCAGAGCTGCTTGATAAATGTTTAGTGTGAGCCCAGAAATCAGCAAAAGCTGCGAAACAGGCCTCGGTTTATTGTTTTGTCAAAAAAGTGGAGAAAATGTTAATAATACAGATTAAACTTAAAAGTGTTGAGTTTTCATTTTTTTTTGAAGGGGAGCTGATTATTAAACATTTATCAACACATCTTCCACTTCTATCCCCCAGGGGGCTCAATCTAGCCCCCAGAGAAGACAGGCCACTCATTTTCCTAGCACGACTGTACCTGATGTCAGACTGTCCACTGCCAGACTGTGCACTGCTGCCACTGCCACCTCAACCTTGCCCTCCCATCCCTACCCCACCCCCCAGCTGAACTTGGCCCAGGCACAAATATGCCTGCTTCCAACCCTGAATCTATTCACACATATACATTTTTAGCATTTTGCAATTCAGTCTACAATGCACTCGCTTTATGATCTTACCAAACAGCCCTTTAAGGACATACTTGCAGGCTTTTCAAGTCAGGAAAATATTTGTTGGGAGAGCAATGTTATCCTCGAAAGGACTTCTCATTTCGGTTTGATCGTCCTCAGAGAGAGATTATTCCCAATCAAGCGCTGCTGGCTCTGATCTGGGGGCAGCTGTAATTAGTTAAGAGGAGTCTGCAGACAGGGCACTGCTTGGATCCTGCCCTACCTCGCTCCCCAAAGCATTATGTTTTCAACTTAATGAAGGGTCCAGCCCTTCAAAGCGTCTCACATTGTAACCTAACAGCAGCATGCGGAGGGTGTGGGGGGGGGCAGGGAGGTATGTCCATGTGTGTGCACGCACACGTGTGTGTATGTGTGGTGTGTGTGTGTGGAGAAGATACACTTACACAGAGATGGGAGATTTTGTTTTTGTTTTATTTTAATTGCTAAACAAATTTTGTGGACTTGAAAAGTGCTTGGCAGCTGGGGATAAAAGTCCTTTACTTAGTAACAATGTCAGCCATAACCTGTTAAAAAGCACCAGAAAACCAAAGGAGAACCCAGTAAGAGGAAAGGTAAAAAGCAGAGCCCTGGACTGTGTTTTGATGAAGGCAAGGCACGGCAAGGCAAGGCAAGGCAAGGCAAGGCAAGGCAAGGCAAGGCAAGGCAAGGCAAGGCAAGGCAAGGCAAGGCAAGGCAAGGCAAGGCAAGGCAAGGCAAGGCAAGGCAAGGAAAGG
>JAQQSZ010002481.1:0-14747 GCA_028646595.1 Phalanger gymnotis | reverse complement strand
GCTGAATGGTTGGAGCAGAGCTAAGAGACAGTTGGTAAGAGCAGTTAAGAGCTGAAAGAGAGAGGAAGCAGTCAGCTAGCTGGAACACAGCTTGGAGATTGAGGCAAAAGTGGCTGCAGCAGTGGTGGCCACGGCAGTGATGGTGGTAGGCGCTACAAAAAAGCAGGATTAACTCTTGTGGAGACCAGAGAGTGCTGAACAGGGGCTTGAGGCCAGTGGTTGGTCTTCTTGCTGGAGGGCCCTGGCATGGGGTGGGGTGGAAGCACCAGTATGGCTTGGCTTGCTGCCATAATGTTTTTCTGTGGCCTCCTGGTCACTATTGTGAGATAGGCATACTGGTCTTGGAAGGTTCTTGCCAGGATGTCAAACTGGGGACACTGGTCTGTGGGTCTGCTACTTTTGAGTGTCAATAAATGCTTTAACTTCTCTGCCTTCTACTTAGAGAATTCCTTATATCCTGAGATTCTGGACCATTCCTGGTCATCTTTGAAGTCATAAATTCTGCCTAAATGATATACTCTCTTCTCCCATTTGCCCTCCCTTCTATCATCCTCTTATCCTCTTCCCCTCTACTTTCCTGTAAGGTAAGATAGATTTCCACACTCAATTGAGTGTGTATGTTATTCCCTCCTTAAGCCAAATCTGATGAAAGTAAGGTTCACTCATTCTCTCTCACTTCCCCTGTCTTATCCCCATTGTAAAAACTTTTTCTTGCCTCTTTTATGTGAGATAATTTATCCCATTCCAACTATCCCTTTCTCTTTTTCCCAGTATATTCCTCTCTTACCCCTTAATTTTATTTTTTAGATATTATACCTTCATATTCAACTCACCCTGTGCCCTCTGTATATATATAGATATGTGCGTGTGTATGCATATATGTATGTGTATATGTGTGTGTGCATATATATGTGTGTATATATGTGCATATATGTATGTATATATATATGTGTTTGTGCATATATGTGTGTGCGTATGTATGTGTATGTATATATGCATGTATGTATATATATGTGTTTGTGTATATATATGTGTGCATGTGTGTGTGTGTACACACACACACACACACACTCCCCTCCAACTACCCTAATACTGAGAAAGGTCTCATGAGTTACAAATATCATCTTTCCATGTAATGTAATGTGAATGTAAATGTAATGGATGTATGTAAACAGTTCAACTCTAATAAGTCCCTTATGATTTCTCCTTCATGTTTATCTTTTCATGCTTCTCTTTATTCTTATACAGTAGAACTTCAGTTTATGAATTTAATTCTTTCCAAGATTCTGTTTGTCATGCAATTTGTTCGTGTTGCATAGAGAATTTTCCCACAGGAAACAATGTAAAGTCAAATGATCAGTACCACGTCCCCAAAAATATTCAAATAAAAATAATTATTTATAATTTTAAGTAAGTTTTTTGTCCCTAATGCACCTGAAACACAATAGCAATTAGTACACGTTAGTACTAGTACACATTAGATTAGTACACAGTATAAACTGAAAATAAAACCTTTTTTTTTGTGGATGTGACTGACATGCAAATTTATTTGAGATCTTTGTGCATCTAAACTGGTGAGAGTCGCCTGGCTCCAAGCAAACACTTTTGGTCTTTAAAGTGACAAAAGGAAGGAAAAAACCCAAATCTCCACACCCCACATCTGTTCTCTTTACTTGGTTTTGATACCATGGAGCACCAAGCCAATCTGGGCTCCCAGTGTTGGAGGAGGCCCTGATGGGAAGAGGCTGGAGTGGAAGATCAGGTCATAGGGTGCATAGGGCAGCAGCAGGGGTGGGGGAGGGGGGCAACTCTGAGGGTAGGAAGGAGGTACAAGTGGAGTGGCCAGTCAGGAGGGTGCAAGCCACCGCCTGTGAGCAAAGTGGAGGGGCCCACAAACAGGAGAGGGGGCTAGGGCCCACAAACTGGTGGGAGGGGGCCAGGGGAGAGAGAGAGAATCCTTTTTCAAAGCAGCAGAAGCAATGTCTTCCAGCCTGTGGATCTAAGCTAACTCAATATTTTATATCAGGAATAAATACATTCAGAGTGGTTGAGTGCAGATCTCCCAGTCAAGAATCCCACTTTCCACTCCATCTTCCCTGGTCCAGGCCAGGGTTATTGCTTGGAAGGAGAATATCCTTCCATGTGAACATCAGGGATTTCAACATTAGGAGTGTTCTCTCTTATGCTACTTTCACTAAATGTAAGAGTAACACTACTGTCTTCATTTATTTTTCATTTTTTAGAATTACTTTCTTGTTTTAACTCACTGATTTTTTTTCAAGTCTAAATATGATGTTCGTACTGTGAATTTTTCTTCGTCCTCCAAGACAAATTTTTCCTCATCTAACGAAGCGTACATAAACCAGGTTACTAGCAAACTGAGGTTCCACTATATTTGAAAGTCAAATTTTCTATTCAGCTCTGGTCTTTTCATCAAGAATGCTTGAAAGTCTTCTATTTCATTGAATATCTATTTTTTCTCCTAAAGTATTATACTCAGTTTTGTTGGGTAGGTAATTCTTGGTTTTAGGCCTAGCTCCTTTGACCTCCAGAATGTCATATTCCAAGCCCTTCAATCCCTTGATGTAGAAGCTGCTAAATTTTCTGTTATCCTGATTGTGTTTCCACAATACTTGAATTATTTCTTTCTGGCTGCTTGCAATATTTTCTCATTGACCTGGGAACTCTGGTATTTGGCTACAATATTCATAGGAGTTTTTCCTTTGGGATCTCTTTCAGGAGGTGAATGGTGGATTCTTTCAATATCTATTTTCATCCCTAGTTCTGAAATATTGGGTCAGTTTTCTTTGATAATTTTTTGAAAGATGATATCTAGGCTCCTTTTTCTTGATCATGGCTTTCAGGTAATCCAATAATTATCTCTCCTGGATCTGTTTTCTAGGTCAGTTGTTTTTCCAATGAGATATTTCACATTTTATTCTATTTTTTCATTCTTTTGGTTCTGTTGATTTCTCATAAAGTCATTAGCTTCTGTCTGCCCCATTTTAATTTTTAAGGAATTATTTTCTTTGGTGAGCTTTTGGACCTCCTTTTCCATTTGGCCAATTCTGTTTTTTAAGACATTCTTCTCCTTGTTGGCTTCTTGGACCTCTTTTGTCATTTGGATAAGTCTATTTTTCAAGGTGTTATTTTCTTCAGCATTTTTTTTGTGTCTCCATTAGCAAGCTGTTGACTCATTTTTCATGGTGTTCTTTCATCACTCTTATTTCTCTTCCCAATTTTTCCTCTACTTCTCTTACTTGATTTACAAAATCCTTTTTGAGCTCTTCCACGGCCTGTGACCAATTCGTATTTTTTCTTGGAGGCTTTGGATGTAGGGGCTTTTACTTTGTGGTCTTCTTCTGGTTGTATGTTTTGATCTTCCTTGTCACTAAAGTAAGATTCTATAGTCTGGTTTTTTCCCACTATTTGCTCATTTTTCCAGCCAATTACCTGACTTTTTAGCTATTTGTTAAGGTAGGTCTCTGCTTCCAATATGGAGAGTATACTATCCCAAGCTTTAGGGGTTTTGTGCAGCTGTATTCAGAGATATTTCTAGGGACCTGTAAATTTTCAGTTCTTCTCTGGTGGTATGATCAAAGGAGAGGTGTTTATTCCTCTCCTGTTCTATGTTCTGGTCTGTGAGTGACAACAAACACTCTTTTCTGCCTTGGAACTATGAGGAGGATTCTCTCTCCACGACCACCACCAGCTCCAACATGCCACCACTTTTCTTCTCCCTAGGACCACCACCCACAGCTGTAACCCAGATTGAAGCACAGGCAACCTGAGAACCCTGCCTCAGCTCCAGCAAAGACATCTCTGCAATCCCCCTCTGATCAGCTGCTCAATGCCCCCACCGTCTGTGGGCAGAGAGCTCAGGAAGCAGCCACTGCTGCTGCCTTTGCCTCCACTGCCCTGGGGCACATGCCCCAACACATGCTCCTCTCTCACCCAGGCCAAAAGACCTTTCTCACTAACCTTCTAAGTTGTCTTTGGCAACTTTGTGGATTGAGAAGTCTGGAAATTGCCACAGCTGCCAGTGATTCACTCCCCTGAGGCCTGCTCCAGCCTCATCTTTGCTGGCGTGGCCCATGCTAGACTGCTTTCTTCTCTCAGACTGGTACAACAGACCTTTCCTATCTCCCTTCCAGGTTGTCTTGGGCTGGAAATTTCACTCTATCTTTTTGTGGGTTCTGCTGCTCTAGAATTTGTTTAGAGTCACTTTTCACAGGTATTTAGGGGGGTTTGGGGGAGAGCTCAAGTGAATCCCTGCTTTTACTCTGCCATTTTGGCTCCACCCACTTATCTTTTTTTTTTAATGCGTAAGTTTATATCATAATCTTGAATAATGGTTGGATTGTTAATAGAAAAAAAAACATTCAGCTTCATTCATTATAACCCTTATTAAATTAGCAACCTTTGCAATTCTACACCTTAAATGGAGTAAGAAAACAAGGGAAAAATTCACATTGCTTAAGAGTTATTGGCTCTCAAAAAGTTTCTTCCCTAGAACAAACGTAATAGATTTTCTGTGCTGGTGAGAAAGGGATTAGCTTTCCTTTATTTTTTTCTCAACAAAACAGAGATTAAAAGTGATCAGGCAAAAATATATATATATATATATTGAGAGAACCTGATGATAACAGTAATAACATAGGATTAAGGTATAAACATGAAGTATGTTAATAATATTTGGTAGTCACATAATGCTTTACTTAAATTATATTATTTGATCCTCAAAAAACCCTCTGAGATAGCATAATAAAGACATTATTATGCCCATTTTACAAACAAAATACTGATGATTAGAGAGGGTTAAATTCCATGCCTAGGGTCATACAAGTAGCAAAGTGTGAGGTGGGATTTGACCCTATGTCTTTCTGCTTCCAAGTCTAGCACACTATACACATGGCACACACACTCACAAGACTGTTTAGTCTAAAGCATGATTTAATGAAGAAGGTCATATAGTCTAATACTATCATTTTATAGATTAGAAAACTCAAGCCCAGAGTGGCTTTGCCAGGGTCAGTAAGTAGCAGAACTGGGATTGGAACCCAGAAACTCTGACTTCACAGTCAGAGATTTTTACATTACAACATAATGACTCAATGTATAAATTTTAGAAGTTCTATCTTTGAACATATTTAGGCATAAAGACATAACTAGTAATACTATCTCTTAATCTGAAGAGCAGCAACATAGAATCAACTCAACTCTTTTGCGTGTATATTATTCACTCCAAGAATCATGCAGCATAAATTTTTAGCATCAACTTGATATTTTCTTGTGACTTTATCCTATCCCTCAGCTGATGTAATAGCAATTTAGATTTGAAGATCTTTCCCACTCATTAATAGGCCATGTGACCTGCTTATGTCACAGGAAGCATGAATCACATGTGGCGGGAGGAGCTTCCTGAGAGGAAGAGGAAGTTGTGTCACAGGGAATGATGAGAGAGCAGTTATGACAGAGCTGAGGGAAAGAGCAGACATGTGGTAGTTGTGAGTGAGGTTTTTGCAAGGCTCCAGCAGGGAGTAGGATGGTTTGGGGATGATGAGACTCCGTGCTGTGATGTTGTGTATTCAATTCTTTGCTGCTGTGATGGATTGGGCATATTGGTTATGGGACCTGCTTACTTCTTCTACCTTCTATCATATATTTTGAGATACAGAACCACATAGGCAATTTGACAATTATCATCTATATTGTGATTATTGCCTTGCTGATACAGCTGGCATGTTAAAAGCATGAAAATCAGATTTGTATTAAGTTGAATATGACGTCTGTGTGTATGTCCACATGTATTTATATAATCAAAGACTCAGTGTTAGAAGGGAATTTAAAAAGTTATATAGCTCAATTTTCCACCTTAAATATAAATATTCTTTCTAACATCACAGGCAGATGTACATTCAGTCTCGGAATACTTTCAGTAATGGAAAACTCACTACATTGCAAGGCAAGTTACTTCTAATAGAAATGTTTCTTATACTAGTTGAAACTTTCCTACCTAATAATATCTACCTAACTTCCTTTTTATTATTGATGATAATAATTAGCATTTATATAGAGCATTTTAAAGTTTGCAAAACCCCTTTACAAATATCTCATTTGATCCTCATAGCAACCCTGTGAGGTAACTATTATTCCTATTTTATATATGAGTAAACTGAGGCAGACATGTTACTTGCCCAGAGTTACACAGGTAGTTAGTGACTAAGGCTGAATTTGAATTCAGGTTTTCTGCCTCCAAATCAATGTTCTATCTACTGGGCCACATTATTAAATGAGTATATTAGGAATATGCCCTTGGCCCTACATTGTTTAATATTTTTTGGTGGGTCAGTAACCTAGAAGTAGATTACCTTGGCAAATGTTTTAATGATTTAAAGAAGGGAAAGGATTCCTAACCTTTTTATGTCATGTCCTCCCTTGGTGGTCTGGTAAAGCTTATGAATCCTTTCTTAGACTGCTTTAAATACATAATATAGTAATATTACAAAAGAAAACAATTCTGTTGAAATGCAATTTTCAAAATATGAAAAAACTCACAAATCTCAGCTGGAGAACCCTAGCACTAGAAAATAAAGCCATTATTCAAAAAGAAAATCTAGATACTCTAGAATATTGGGATGAAAACTAAGAGGAAATTTAATGGTATTAAATGTAAAATGTTGCATTTAGATTTTTTTTTAATTACATGCAATTTCCAAATGGGAATAACACTGTGTGGTAAGCGAAACTTGCAATGGTAGATTTTAAAAATTGACCTAATTGCCCCATGATCTGGGCTTAGCCATACTGGTTCAAATCCTGTCTGTGCCCCAAATACCAATATTGCTTTGACCCAATATGCTCCCAACACAGAGCTTACTCTCTGAAATCTCAGGCTATAGTTCCAGTCTACATTTCCAGCTCTCATATAGCATTTAAGATATCAAATACATTTATTTATTTTAGGGTAGCCTTTATTTTACTCCAATGAAAATGTAGAATACAAAAAGAACCTATATACAATGAAGAAAGCATAAAAGAACTTGCCATAGGCCATAAATGATCAATTCAATTCCCTCTTTCTGGTAGGTTCCATTTTTTAACACTCTCTTACGGTCCTCCATGTCACTCCACATTTTTAGCTCCTATCAAGAGGAAAGCAAATTTGGATCTGGCAGACTAACAAAACCCTGATATCTCAGAAAGTCTCTATCCCTATACATGTTATTCAATCATTTTCAGTCCTGTCTGACTCTTCATGACTTCATTTGGGGTTTCCTTGGCAAATATACTAGAGAGGTTTTCTCTTTCCTTCTCCCGCTCATTTTACAGATGAGGAACTGAGGCAAATATGGTTAAGTGACTTACCCAGGTTCACAGAGCCACTTAATGTCTGAGACCAGGTTTGAACTTAGGAAGATGAGTTTTCCTTACTCCATATCTGGCACTCTATATCACTGTATCACCTAGTTGCCCAGTCCCCTGCTCATACAGAATTCAGCCTTGTAGTACTTCTCTGTGGGCTTTGATTCCCTCGGAAGGAAATACATTTCAGATTCCCAGATAGGCAATATGTTTTCCAATGGCAAAGGGCAGAAATCCAGGCCCCTTGCCTCGTCCATATCATGCTTTTCTTACTACAGCTTCTCCCAGCATTGAGGCTAGATTTATGATTTTCTCTCCTTGCCAAGAGTCAGGAATTTCCTCTGCTGTTGACTTTCATACTCATAGGCTAATAAGCCAAACCTTGAGGTAGTGCTACCTAGAAAATGCACCACTCCACTAACTAGGAACTTGGAGTTCAGATATAACATTGTCCAGGAACTTCCCTTTCAGGCCAGATGAATAAGCATGCATCGGCTTCCATCATTAACAGACTTGGAGTTTCCCCTCACATATTTATTTATCTATTCTTTATTTCTTATCCATTTACTTATTTATTTAGCCATTTATTTATTTATTTGTTTATTTACTCATTAATTTGTTTATTTCTTTGGAGGAAAGGTGAAAAAGGGAAGTGGGAGGAATCACTAACTCAATCATTCTACAAGCATTTATTTAGTGCTGACTATGGTCCAAGCCCCAAAAAGGCCTAAATCTTTGGTGAAAATTCCTTTCATAATAGGTTAATGATTCAAAGGAGTGGTTCTTCTCACAGTAGACATTTCCCAAAAATTTGAATAAGAAAATTGTTTTAGGGGAAGCTCCATTATTGAAATCTACACTTCAAGACATAGCAAAGGGAATATCCACGTCTTCAATGAGATGCTATCCAAAGTCCCCCCAAAAAGGTTCACCACACTGTAAGGGGATCTTATCAAATTGAGCAAGAAACACCTTTGATCTACCAGCCCTGTGTAAACTATGGTGAAGTTCAGGCTTGGCTGACAATATTCTTGTAAAAAGGATAGCGCCAGTCAGAGTACATTGGAAATTTTGGAGTCAGATAATCTGGATTTGAATCCTGGCTCTGATTCATACTACCTGTGTGACCTTACCAAGTCATAACCCCTCTGAACCTAAATTTTTTATCTGTAAAATGAGAGAGCTTGGCTAAATGATCTCTAAAGCCCCTTCTAGTTCTAAATTAACAATCCTAACTGCAAAGGGCAGTTAGGTGGCACAAGCAGTGCTGGGCCTAGAGTTAGGAAGACTCATCTCCTAAGTTCCAATATGGCCTCAGACACTTCCTGGCTGTGTGACTCTGAGTAAAGCACATAACCCTATTTGCCTTCATTTACTCATCTGTCAAATGAGCTGGAGAAGGAAATAGCAAACTACTCTGGTGTCTGTACCAAGATAACCCCAAATTGGGTCACAAAGAGTTGGATGCAACTGAAAATTGAACAACAAACATTATTGGCAAAGAGAGGGAGGAGCCCGAACCTGTGTGGAAAGTCTAAAGTAGTAGTTTCAAACATTGAGGCAATCGCTCTCCATAGCACATTCTGGCACATAATCTACCTCCTACATTTAATACTTAATCACCTGATTTGGCTTGACTTTGGATCACGGAGTCATAGAATCTTAAAGTTAGAAGTTGAAAAGTCATCTTGTTCAACCACTACAGTAATTTACCTTAAAATTCATCTAGTTTGCTCAGCTCCTTTCAGGTATTTCATAGTTTCTATTCTCACTCTCCTCCCTTAAACGTCCTTTTGCATTGTGTTCAGTCTTATGAACTGCCTAGAATCCTTTTAGTAGTAAGCAGGGAATAACAACTTCACATACACAAATACATAAATGAGATTCATGCTTTATAGACTGATACACTTAAAATGGAAGGATGTTTTTATAGGTACATAATAGCAAGCTCACATTAATATGGTACTAAATGAAACCTCAAGTACTATACTGAGGCAATTCAGACTTTTAACGATCAATCCAAAGACATTTATAAAGCACTTTTTGTGGTTGAATTCTTTACTAGACTCTATGGGAGAAAAGACCTGTAGTTTCTCCTTCACGGAGCTTACAATCTAGTAGAGGGCTAATGTAGGAAAATAGATAGCTAGAATCCATACTACGAGTGTGAGATTGGGAGTTATAAGGTTGTTACCAAATGGGGAGGCCATGGGAAGTTTAATAGAGGAGATTCAAGATGGGCTTTAAGAGGTTGACAGGAATTTTATAGGTGATGAGGGTAAAGAAGACAATTCCAAGATGGGAAATACCGTGAGCCCAGATATAGAGCTGGTGTGTTTCAGGAGAAGAGAGCAGACTAGTGTCTGCTAGTGTTCTACCTAGAATGTAGAATACATGGAAAGGAGTAATAAGATTGAAATACAATGCCTTGCATGCTGATAAGGAGGAATAAATAAGAAGTGAATCTTAGTGATGTGATGACATATGAGTAAACAGATATGAACAAGATATCCTAAGGAAAAATAGAAGGATAGGAGAGGTACGGATACAGTCCCAGAACACAAGAAAACCATTCATCAATGCACAGGAACACTAAACCAAACATCTTTGAGAATTTGAGGATAACATTAGAAAACATCACCCTCTGGAATGGAAAATAATAGAAATCAACATAAAAGAGATGAGGACTTGTCATCTACAAAATTATCTAACCCTTAATGGTGATTTACAAAGATTTTGTCTATAAGATTAGGTTATCCCACAATTCTTTGTCTTGGAGAGTAAATTTCAACTAATAGATGCCAATTAATTATAACATGCTTGTACTAATGTCATGATAGATATTGGGGTAGTCTGCAAGGAATTTGAAAAAGGACAGTTAACGAGCAAAAACTGGTCAATGTAACCATTGTTCTAACATGTCCTAGCCAAAGCAAACATTCCAGTTTGCTTGTTGAAGGTATTGCTTTTACGGTATTGATAAAAGGTACATTAGCTATCATAGAATGTAATCTATTTTAGTACAGAGCCAATTCTCCTTTTTTCATATATCTAGCTTTTTTGTAGTTCTACCTTTGACACATAAACACTTAATAATCTCTTTTTGATCTTGATAGGGCAGCAGTGCTATTCATTAAAATCATCCAACTCACTTCATTTGGACCACATATTTATCAAGCAACCTTCTGAAAGAGGTGACATTTTTCAAAAAAGCTTGCCTTCCACTTTGTGTTTCTTATTGAAAAACCAATTGATCAATTTAATCTGGATTACCCTCCCCCTTTATCCCTGCCTCTTGCCCCCCTGTCTTCTTTCAAGTCCCAGCTAAAATCCTATCTTTTAAGGAAACCTTTCCTGATCCTCCTTAACACTAATGCCTTCCATCTTCTGATTATGTCCAATTTATCCTATATACATTTTGTTTGTACATGGTTGTTTTTATATTTCCCCCATTAGACTCTGAGCTCCTTGAAAGCAGGAACTATCTTCTGCCTCTTTGTCGTACTGAAATACAGTGCTAAATAGAGTGCTAAGGTAGAATCTTGGGTAACTGAAATTTTACATCATGCTTTGGAAACACCAACATTCTATGTGAGGTTAAGAAGGGGGGAGGTGCCTGGCATATAGCAGATACCTGATAAATGTTTATTGTTTATTGACTGACTGACTGAAATCTCTAACATTCAGAAATATAATGGAGCTTAGAAGCCATCTAAATAAACCCCTATGCTAACCAGGAATTCATTCCAAAGATGGCCATCCATTCTTCATATATAGATCTTCAGTAATAGGGAACTTATTACCTCCCACAGAAGTAGGTTCAATATATGGACATTATCTGCTCTTTATATTAAGCTAAAGTCTGTTCTCCTGGAACTACTGCTTACTGCCAGTAGAATTGCTCACGGGTGCCAGGTCTAATTGTTTCTCCCTATAACAATCATTCATATCTTTGAAGACTCAAATGTTTGAAGGGGAATTCCCTCCAAAGCTTTCTCTTCTCTAGACTGAACACCATCAATACTTCCTAAATATTTTGTATGATATAGTTTTGAGTCCTCTCACCAACGTTATCATACTCCTCTAGATTCTCAGTGTCCTTTTAAAAGTGTTGCTCCCTAAAGCAAGCATAATTTGAATGTGGTATGACTAGGGCAGAGTGAAATGTCACTATCACTTCCCTTGTGCTATCTTCTGTATTTTTATCACTACAACCTAAGATCACGTTAGCTTTCTGGTTGTTAAATTACAATTTTAGATTTCAGGACACTAAAACCCTCAGAACTACCCCCCCCATAAACTGCTCTTTAGTCATTTCTCTACAATTTTGTTCCTTTGTAATTGATTTTTATTGCAATATAGGAATTTACATTTCTATTAAATATCATCATATTTGACACATTTCATCATTCTAACATTTTTAGAGAGGAAACTACAATTCTCTCATCTTCCCAGAACTTCTTAGATTTTTGACAGCCAAAAAATATAACATTTCTGTGTTCATCAAATTAACTAATAGAGATGTTGAATGTAGTAATGTAACTAATTGAGAAGTAGGACCAAGGATAGGGCCCTTGTGCACTCCACTGAAGATCATCCTCTAGGTTGAATAATTCATTAATACTTTCTAATTTTGGTTATTTGATCTGTTCTAAATCTTCCTAAATAGATAGTCCCTGAGTCTCAACTTGACCCATAAAGATACCATCAGAAACTACTAAATGTTTGGTCAACATATGATATAATTTATGATGTCATTTCTCTGAGATATCTATCCATCCTTGTTTAAAGAAAAAAAAGAAAATTAAGTTAGTCTGGCATTGTCCTTGGTTCTGTGTAGGAGTAGAATTTGATGAAATATAAATACAATGTCTGTTGAGAGAATGAAAGACTTGCCCACCAAGTTACCAGAAAGTCAATTCATGAGGCATGGAAACAAACATTGAAAGTGATTAAGCTACATCTGGGTCTAAATGTGAAATCACAGGTCAACAGGAAAAAGATACGAAAAGTATTAGAGGTCAATGAGGTTATTGAAGTCTCTTGACTTTGACACTCTGCTTTACTATTGTCATTGGGATTTTTTGCGTACCTAAACTACCTAAGATGGTATACTAGTTTGGTGTGTGCCAAAATTCCATTACACTAAGCTTCTGGATGGACCCCTAATTCTCACCCACCCAAAACCCAACTCATAGACTCACCCAATGAGCATACACGCAAACATAAACACATCTTAATCAATGGAATCCTTTAAGGCAGGAAGAGGTTAATTGCCATATGTTCTTAATAAACACAATATGACGTAAAGTGGTCATTGCTTCTCTTTGTAAATGATTATGAACTTTCTCTTTAATATTACATTCTAGAACTTTGTCAGAATCCCCTTTCTCTTATGGAAAATCTGCAGGATGTTTGTCCATCCTCAGTCCCACAGGACCTCTCATGTTTGTCAAGACCTCAGAAATCAACAATAACACTTCAGCAATTATACCCATGAATTATTTCAGAACTCTGGAGAGCAGTTCTCCGCAAGTGATATTACTTGAACTCCTATAGGGAAGTTACGTATTCTCATCATCTCTTTATTTCAGTTGAGTTTTAGTTTTTCATTAATAGTTTTTATTTTGTTCTTCCTAACCTTAGGATATTTTTTCTTGATTGAGAAAACAGTAGCAAGCTAGGAGAGAATTTCTTTCTTTTCTCTCTTGGTTTTTTTTTTTTACTTCATCCTATCTATGCAAAGCCATGATCCTACTTCTCTACTATTTCTCTTTTTACCTCCAATATAGCTAAAAAAACAAAAAAAAATAAGAAATATCTGCTTTAATCATAAAATTTATATCATATTAAGTTTTAGCTTTCTTGTCACAATTTTAATAGAATTTTCCATCTTTTTTTTTCATTCATCTCAGGCTATTATCATTTCCATCTTCTATACACGTACTTCTTAAATTTCAGGTTAAGTTTAATTTCAAGTTAATTTCCCTGTGCAAAAACTTCAGCCTTTTTACACTCTTCACTTTTCTTCCTGAAAGGAATCAACTTTGTCATTGGAAAGTCTCCATCCTACTTCAGTTGACTTCCCTTTTATATTCCCAGGCCATGAATCCCCAGTAATTTTTCCCCTAAATTCCTTGAAATAGGTTCTACTAGAAAAAAAAATATAAACCCAAATATGACCAACATTCCTGGCTATATGCTCTGAATGTTCTTATCAATTCTATTTTCCTCCCTTTTAAACAGATTCAAACCCAAATAGCACAGCCTCTTTTTCCTTCTTGAAATATGTAAGTGAGGTTTAACAGTTTATTAGTTGCACTGTTATTAGTAGAGAAAGAATTCTAGCAGTATGGTAGAGTGGAAAGAACAGAAATTTGAGAGTCAGAAGATCTGGGTTCAAGTGTCTTCTCTGTTACCAATTGTTTGTGTGATCTTGAATAGACTTAATCTTTCTGTGCATCAGTTTCCTTTATCAGTAAAATGATGGTTTGGGACAAAATGGCTTCACAACTCCCTTAAGGCTCTAACTTTATGATTCTACAATAACCTATGTAAAGAACTGAAGTCCTCATTCCAACAACATCATTTTTTCTCTTTTTTTCCTTTCTTCCTTCTCTCTTTCCCTCCTTCCTTTTTCATTCTCTTTCTTTCTTTCTTACTTCTTTCTTTCCTTTCTTTCTTACTTCTTTCTTTCCTTTCCTTCCTTCCTTTCTTTTCTTCTTTCCTTTCTTCTTTCTTTCCTTCTTTCCTTCTTTCTTTCTTTCTTTCTTTCTTTCTTTCTTTCTTTCTTTCTTCCTGTCTGTCTTTCTTTCTTTCTGTCTTTCTTTTCCTCCCTCCCTCCCTTCCTTCCTTCCTTCCTTCCTTTCTTCCTTCCTTCCTCCCTTCCTTTTCTTTTCTTCTTTCTTTCTTTCTTTCTTTTTTCCTTCCTTCCTTCCTCCTTCCCTTCCTTCCTCTCTCCCTTCCTCCCTTCCTTCCTTTCTTTTTTCTTTCTTTCTTTCCTTCTTTCCTTCTTTCTTTCCTTCTTTCTTTCTTTCTTTCTTTCTTTCTTTCTTTCTTTCTTTCTTCTAACTTTGCAATTTGTATCAGGAACCTACTATTCATTTCTTATTCTGGCTAAGTGATTTTTCATTTTCTTTTTAAACAAAAGACCTTTTAATTAAAAGGAGTAAAACAGAACACCATTTCTTGAATGAGCCACCGTTATTCTCATAGATACTTACATATCCTTGTGTTGTTAAGCAAAATTGTCTCCTTAGCATGGCTTTTGTTTCTTCTGAGTGGAAGTACTTTCAGCTGTTAAGTGCTAAGCCCCAGGCCCAAAGCCCTATCAGGTGTGAAACCTGTGTGGGTGTAGATTAATGACTTAAGAGGGGCCAACT
>JAQQSZ010002480.1:0-14747 GCA_028646595.1 Phalanger gymnotis | reverse complement strand
TTGAATTGTTTCTTTCTAGCTGCTTGCAATATTTTCTCCTTGACCTGGGAACTCTGGAATTTGGCTACAATATTCTTAAGAGTTCTTTTTGAGATCTATTTGAGGAGGCAATCTGTGGATTCTTTCAATTTCTATTTTACTCTCTGGCTCTAGAATATCAGGGCAGTTCTCCTTGATTATTCCTTGAAAGATGATGCCTAGGCTCTTTTCTTGATCATGGCTTTCAGGTAGTCCAATAATTTTTAAATGATCTCTCCTGGATCTATTCTCCAGGTCAGTGGTTTTTCCAATGAGATATTTCACATTGTCTTCCATTTTTTCATTGTTTTGGTTCTGTTTTATAATTTCTTGATTTTTCATAAAATCACTAGCTTCTATTTGCTCCAATCTAATTTTTAAGGTGGTATTTTCTTCAGTGGTCTTTTGGACCTCTTTTTCCATTTGGCCTATTCTGCCTTTTGAGACATTCTTCTCCTCATTGGCTTTTTGGAGCTCTTTTGTCATTTGAGTTAGTCTATTTTTTAAGGCGTTATTTTCTTCAGTATTTTTTTTGGGTCTCCTTTAGCAAGTTGTTGACTTGTTTTTCATGATCACTCTCATTTCTCTTCCCAATTTCTCCTCTACTTCTCTTGCTTGCTTTTCCAAATTCTTTTTGAGGTCTTCCATGGCTTGAGACCAATTCACATTTTTCTTGGAGGCTCTTTTTCTTGGAGGCTACATCGTTTTGATGTAGGCACTTTGACTTTGTTGACTTCTTCTGGCTTTATGTTTTGATCTTTTTTGTCACCAAAAAAAGATTCTATAGTCTGAGTCTGAGTCCTTTTAAGCTGCTTTCTCATGTTCCCAGCCAACTATTTGACCCTTGAGCTTTTTGTCAGGGTATGACTGCTTTCAGAGTGGAGAGTGCTTTGTCCCAAGCTTCAGGGGCCTTGAACTGCTGTTTTCAGAGCTACTTCTATTCTGAGGTGCTCCTTGCCTTGCCTGTGCTCTGGTCTGTGAGTGCAAGCACTCCTTTCTGCCATGTAGCTATCAGAAGGACTCCCTCTCCATGGTCACCACAAGTTCTGCCACACCAGCGCTCCTCCTTCCCCCAAGAACCACCAACCAGGACTGTGACCCAGATCCAAGCAGGGCAAAGCAAGTGAACCTTGCCTCTGCACCAGCAAACCTCTTCCTGCACTCCTGCTCTGATCCACCACTTGATTCCTCCCATTCGTGGGCCAGGGACTCTGGAAGCAGCCACCAGAGCTTCCTACTGCTGCTGCTCCCATGCCACCTCTGCTGCCCCCAGGGCTGGGGCTGCACTGTGCACTTCTCTTACCTAGATCTGGGAGTTTTCCCATTGACCTCCTCTGTGGTCTTTGGTGTTTGTGGGTTGAGAAGTCTGGTAACTGCTACAGCTCAGTGATTCATGGCCCTGAGGCCTGCTCTGCCTGATCTCCTCTGCCCTGGTCTGTCCTGGTGTGGCTCATGCTGGGCTGTGTTCTGCTCTGTTCCCAGTACGGTGTGATAGACCCTTCCTAGGGACCATCTGGGATATCCTGGGTTGGAGACCTGCTTTCCTCTGTTATTTTGTGTGTTCTGTAGCTCTAGAATTTGTTCGGAGCTATTTTTACAGGTGTTTGGAGGGATTTGGGGGAGAGCTTAAGCAAGTCCCTGTTTTCCAGCCACCATCTTGGCTCTGCCCTATTCTCCTTCTTCTTATGAGTAAGAAAATGAAAGCCTACAATGTAGATATATGTTTGGCATGACTTCGTAAGTATAATGGGTATCATATTTCTTGCCTTTTCAGTGGGTGGGGTAGGGTTGGGAGGGAGGAAGAGAATTTCTTTTTTAATTAAAAAAGTGGAAACCTAGAGAAAGGAAGAGACTTGTCCAAAGTAACACATCAATTTAATAAAGCCAATTATTGACCTTTGCTTTGTGATGGTCCTTGGCAAGTCACTTATGTCTTTGGGTCTTAAAGAGCTAATCTCTGAAGTAAGGATGACAAATGTTATTTATAACTGTCTACCTCACAGGGTTGTTGTGAGGCAAACGATCTGTAAACTTTAAATTGCTATTAAAACAAGTTATACAGCTATTATTTATATTAATACTGTGATACCCTGAGAGTTGATTAATGTTTGCAGTACTGCCTGTTTCACTAAATGGTCCCAGGCTGGTGTGGTTTTTAAGTTCTCATGTTTGATTTTTACATGTTTTCTTTCTTCTTTGCACATGCCACTTACATGTGAAAGTGCTACTGATACAGCCTGTCTTTATCACTTATCTCAGCTTCCTCACCCCCTCACATTTGGATCTGGACACCAGACTACCAAAATATCTTAGTGGAACAAAAATGAGGAGGGATGATGACCAGGGTTATTTGGCCATTCTTATTTGTCCTCCATCCTATTATTGGCTCATTGTCTGGATGAGTTTCTCAATATTAACTAAAATCCCATCTTCTACAGGAAATCTTCTCCAAGCCTTCTTAATTCTGAGCCTCCCTTCAGTTATTTATCTCCTATTTATTCTGTACAGAGCTTACTTTGTATATACTTGCTTACATATTATCTCCCCTATTATCGTAAGGCTGTGAGGGTAGCAACTATCTTTTGCCTCTTTCTGTATCCCTGAGCTTACCACAGCGCTTGGCACATAGTAGGCGCTTAAAAAATATTTATTGATTGATTAATATTCTCCCTTTTATCTGGAATTTGTAACAAAGGGTTAATCCAATTTGTTATTAAAATTTTTTCAACTGACAGTAGTTGATTTTATTTTTTCACAGGTTCATAGAGTAAGCCTTTTAATTAGATATATACTTTGATGCTGTGACTAAAGTAACTCCTTTTTAGTTCTGAGCCCCTAGCCACTGACAATGGTTCAAGATTCAGTCTCTTCTCCTCCTCTCTCCTGTCTCCTTCCTCTTTCCCTCTCCTCCCCTCACCTTCCCCTGTCCTGTCCTCTACTCTGCTTCCTCTTTCCTTTCTTACTATTTCCCTGTCTCTCTCCTTTCTCCCTCCTCTTTCCCGCTTTCCTTCTTCTTTCCATCCCACTCTCCAGCCTCCTTTTTCCCTCCCTTCCACTTCTCTCCTCCCTCTCCTTCTTTCCCCTCCTCTCTTCTCCCTTCTGCTCCTCTTCTCCTCCCCTTCAATTACCTACTCCTAGCTTTATTCCCAAGAAGTATGCCCAGTCTAGCAAATGCCTGTGGATAACACTGTTTGTAAGGACAAAATAAACATTTAAAATAAAGAAAACTAAAAAGACTTTTTTTGTGCCTAGATGAAAGGATTCAGGTTCCTATGAAGGAGTCCAAAGGGAGAAAAGAATTACAAAATTACTACCTTGGGGCCAGTACTCTGGATGAAGGGAGCCTACTTTGACACCACATCTGTTCCTGACTGGCCCACGTGGCCTTGCTCCTTGAGGCCTGGTGCCTGCTCCTCCTCTCAGCTGCCTTTCCTTATGTTCCTGCTCTTACAATCCCCAGGTCCTTGTGGCTTATTGAAATCTCCCTTCCTTTGGCTCCATGCACTTTCTGTTGTCTCAGAGAGAGGTGGGTTCCTCCTCAATCTTGGGTCCTGCCTGGGCATTCTCAAACTGCTTGCCGCTACTTTAAGGGCCACCCAGGTGCAGGATCACTCAATCGCTCATGGGCCAATTGCCAGGCTTTTTCTAATTCCATCAAACCACTTTTTTCATACTTAATAAACACATACTTCACACAGGCAAAGGCGATGCAACTGTATACAGTTAGTTTAGCACCTCATTGTTGGCCCCTTACTTTCAGTGATTAGATCCTAGGCTTCCTGGACCAGGAGGGGCTGGTCAGAAACCAATTTCTCTACATTAAAATGGTATAGAAAGTAAAGGCAAATAGACTGTAAAATATATTTGCATTAGTGAATGGACTTTCTGATACTTTAGTGGAAAGAACATTTGAGTCAGAAGACCTGGGTTTGAATACTGGTCCTCATACTTAGCTGAGTGAACTTAGGGAAGTCATTTCCTTTCTCTGGGTGGGGATGGAGTAGATGACCTGTAAAGTCCCTCTCAGCTCTCAGTCCTATGACCATGGTTTCTATCAGGTCTTTCCCCCTCAAGTCTATGTTCTCTAATGCTTTGGGGGCAGCAGGCAATTCTTTGTTGTTTTGTTTGCATAGGCATTATTGGAAGACAGAAAAGACATAAGTAAGCTGTATTTAGATGGTTCTAAGCAGTAACAAATACTTCATGTGGTTCCCCTGGTCCTTGGACCCTCTGAAATACCAGAAATACAATGACTACCTCAGAGAGTGTACCTTACACAGGCCTGTTAGAGGTGAGGATAACCTCCCCCCCACTTTGGAATGGGGACTGTGACTAAATAGGGATTTTGGATCAAGAATCATGGGCTCAACCTGGTTTAGGTAGAGTTTGCCCCACTGAGTGTTATTTCTACTCTGGGGTTGGGTACTTGGCATAACCCCAGGTTTAGGTGGTACTTCCAGGCTCCTGGACTTCCTACTTCTACAACAGCTAGGAAATATCAGAATTGAAATAAGAATCCAGATCTTCTGAGAAGCTGTGAGTTATAATGGAAATAATACTGGATTTAGGATCAGAGATCTGGGATGAATCCCAGCTTTGCAGCTTATGACTGGTATGACCTAGGACAAATTCCTTTAATTTTTCAGATCTCAATTTCCCCATCTATAAATTGATCTCTCAGGTCCCTTCCACACTTAGCTCCTATAATCCCATCACTCTCACTCCCATGCACTTTCCTCTACATTAGAGGGGGGAAAACTTTGCCATGAAAATAGCTGCCCAGAGATTAGCCCTTGGAATGAGAGAAGGAAGCAAATGGGATGGCTTGTGCATCATTTCAATTGCAGAAATAAGTGGAATGATTCATCCAGATTTTAAAGGTGAAAAACAAACAAATAAAAAAAAAACTCAACCAGGGGAATATTGGAGGAGTTTCAATCCTTTCTAATAACATCCATGGACCAAGTCCCCTCAAGGACTTTGGACTTCCAAAGACTGGGTCAGTTTGAATTTGGAGTGCTAAATCCTTGAGACTAAGTTTCTCTTTTCAGGATCCTGTACCAACCCAACTTGGTGGTACAATAGATAGATCACTGGACTTGGAATCTTCCTGAATTCAAATCTTGCCTCAGATGCTTACTAACTGTGTGACCCTGAGTAAGTCACTTAATCCTGTTTGCCTCAGTTCTTCATCTGTCAAATGAGCTGGAGAAGGAAATGGCGAACCACTCCAGTGTCTTTGCCAAGAAAACCCCAAAAGGGGCCATGAAGAGTTGGACACCACTGAAAAACAACTAAGAAAACAAAACAAAACAAAAACCCCTAGAATTATACTTTGATGAAATCTACAAAATAGAGAAGGTTTTCCTGGAAGAATGGTGGATACAGACTTCTGGTTAAGATGATGACATGAGAAGCTCTAGCCGAACCCAAATCCTCTGAACAACACTCATTTACAATGAAGAAGAGCACAAGAGAAAACAATAGGACTAAAGCAAAATATTGAACTCTTTTATCCTGATAAAGATATCAGGAGACAAGCCCTGAAACAAAGACATCTCAAGGGATTTGGGTCTCTTGATGGATGATAGTGTAAGGAAATGGGCCAGGAATAATACAATCTGCTATGTCAATGTAAATAAAATTGGTAATGCTAACTAAATTAATTTTCAGATTTAGTGAGACAGATAAAAGGTCAAGAATCTCAAGGGAATAACGAAAAAAAAGTTGATGTAAGGGTTGGTTGAATTAGTTAACAAGTCACCCAAGCCCAGTAAAAATGCCTAAGAAAATACTCTGGCCCTGATACCTTTATCAGGTGAGAACATTTCTATTGAATCAATCAAGCAAAAGTATTGAATTAAATTTGAAAAATCTAGTTAATCAATTTGGAAGGAGTGAAAGAAATTGGATGAGGTGAAATGATAGTGCCCATGCATGCACAGTGCTGGCTGAGGAGATCTGATCATGCCATGTGAGTCTTCTATAAAAGTGCTTTAATATTTGTCAATCTTGTCCAGTGGCTTAAATAAGAAAACAGTTCTAGCCAAGGGCCTGAGAGGGAATCATTTAGGGAAAGGTTGGGGAATAGATCCTTGGTCACATATTTTGGGGACAACATTTTGTACTAATTGCTCTTACTATACCCCCTTTTAATAAATAACCATTTTAAAAAGTTAATTGAATAGCTAACTGATATTAACCAATAATCAATAACAAAACACATTGGCGGGAACTCATAAGCTATAGCATTAGAAAGATAACCTCTCCGTGCCTCAAAACTCATTAGAGACTGGCAGGGAGAAAGAATCAGTTGCTCTCTGGGGACTCAATTTTGAAGTTGGGGTTGGAAAAGCAGTTCCAGATCATGTTGTTTCCCAGCCCTGCCCGACTCTTCATGACTCTTTTTGGGATCATGGCAGAGATACTGGAGTGGTTTGCCATTTCCTTTGCCAGTTCGTTTTACAGATGAGGAAGGAGAGGCTAACAGGGATAAGTGACTTGCCTAGGGTCATACAGCCAGATTTGAATTCAGGAAAACTCTTTTTCTTGGCCTCAGCCCTGGAGCTCTATGTGTACCTAGCCGCCCCAGATCATATACTACACAAGAAATGAAGGTGGTGTAATGATAACAAATCTCCAACTATACTATAAAGCAGTGGTCATCAAAATAATTTTGTTCGGGTTAAAAAAAATAGAAAACTTGATCAGTAGAACAGATTAGGGCAATAAGATCCCAGTAGCATTGTGTTCAATAAACCTAAGAACACTTACTAAAGAATTAAATACTCCCCATCTAGAGCAAAGTGAATAAGCTTTTATTAATTGCCAGGCACTGTGCTAAGAGATTTACAAATATTTTTGCATTTGACAAGAACTGCTGGAAAAATAGTCTGGCTCAAATTAAGATTAGACCAACAACTTATATGATATACCAAACTATAAATGAATATATGGCCTAAATTTAAAAGGTCATATCATTAAAAAATTAGAAGACAAAGGAGATATAAATAGCTAGGTGTTGTAGTAGAGCACTGGGCCTAGAAAAACAGTAATGATAATGATGATAAAAATAATAGCTAACATTTATATCGCACTTATATAAATAGCATTAGAAAGATAACCTTCCAGCACTTACTATGTGTCAGGCACTGTGCTAAGCATTTTGTAATTATTATTATCATCAAAAATCAGGAAGTCCTGAGTTCAAATCCTGCCTTTGACACTTATAAGCTACATAGCTGCAGGCAAATCACTTAATCTCTGGGGGCCTCAGTTTCCTCATATGTAAAATGGTGATGATAAGAGCACCTACCTTCTATGGTTGTTGTGAAGACCAAATGAAGTAAAATTCATAAAGCGCTTTTCAAACTCTAAAGCTGTATAAAATTCTAGCTATTATAAACTATAACTAAGAGGAGAAGGGGGGCAGTTAGGTGGCTTAGTGGATAGAGTTCCTGACCTGGAGTGAGGAAAAAATTCATCATCCTGAGTTAGAATCTGACCTTAGACACTCACTAGTTGTGTAACTCTGGGGAAGTCACTTATCCCTGTTTGCCTCAGGTCCTCATCTGTAAAATAAACTGGAGAAGAAATGGCAAACCATTATAGTATCTTTGCCAAGAAAACCCCAAAATGGGGTCATGAAGAGCCACACATGACTGAAACAACTGAACAACAACAAAAAGGGGGAGAACTCTTAGTCAAATAATGAGAAGAGATCTCTCTAACCCCTACCTGGATCCCCGCCCAAACTCTGGCTATAAACTTTGTAAAGTCAGCTACCTTGGATTTTGTTGTAACAGGAATGGGTAATGGGGTGACTAAAAGCTTACATTATAAGGGTCCTTGTCTGTCCATGAGCTTTCAACCTGGGGATAATTAGCAGTAGAACAGTAGATACTTTTAATAGCCATAAAAATTTTCAGGTAGGCAGAATTGATCATCCCCAAAGATAACAGCTTTGTAAAGACTTCCAAGAATAACCTTGGTGATGATATGTAGCTAGTGGCAGAGCTAGACACGGGTTGTCAAGCAAAAATTTCCTAAGGAGCCTTTTACTCTTTGTCAGACACAAAATAGAAAAAGTTCAGCCTCCCTACAAGACAGGAGCTACTTGGGTGGCATTTATACTTATGGAAGGAGAACAACAAAGGCAGCTTGTAGAATTTGGTCTTTTTTTTGAACAACCTTAGTTAGTATTGCATTGCTTTTTCCAGAGACAAACCAGAGCCACCTGAGCAATTAGCCCTCCATAAGATGAGTAACTGATATTTAGATATTTAGCTCAAGGGAGGATCATGGTTCTGTTCTACCCTACTCTGGTCAGGCTATCTTTAGAGCACTGTGTTCAGATCTGGGTGCCATGTGTTGGTGTAGTGGGTATGCCCAATCATTGACTGTCGTTAGTCTTTGTTACCCCATTGACAAGATTCTTTGTTCTAATTTTGGGTATTTGTCCTATTGACAGCACACTGATGACTATTGACGATCCTTGGCCATTTTATACTCCTGAGTCCCCTTTGGGGCTTGACCTCTAGAAGAAGGCTGGATGCTAGATTGCCTCAGGCAGGGACAGAGAAGAGAGAGCTATATAGAGTCTTAGACATGGTTACCTGGAGGAAGGCCAGCATATCCATATGGTTTCCTCTAGGAAACAATGTGTCCCTAGAGATTGCAACAGATGGAGACAGGCTTGAGGTAGTGAAGAGTTTCTGGACCAAACCAAGAGCTGTAGGAATATTCAAATCAAGCAGAGGGATGACAAGAAACATAGATATGACATGGGGGAGTACATCTGGACCTTATGCTTCATCAGTACTGTGAAGCAATGTGCACTATACAAGATTTGGGGCAGGTCAACTCTAATCTCTGGGTGTTTTCCTATGGCGGTGGGGGACATTCAGGGTAATACTATAAGTCAGAAGGTCTATATAAATCTCTGGGAGGTGGAGCTAGCTGGAAAGGAATGGCGAGTTAACTTTAACTGTTTATGGTCTTGGGTACCAGTCTTTTGAATTTAATGGGGTTAAATGAGGTATATATATATCTGTATGTATATATATGTGTATATATAAATATATATACACATATATATAAACATGACAGTTTATATATATATATATATATAAATATATATTTATATAATGTCTTATTAGTTTCAGTGTTTATATGGGAAGTGATAGCCACAAAGGGGAAACCCTTTTGTTGTGGTGACCTAAATAAAGGCTGAATTTTTATGTTCCTAGGGGAAATTTGGAGGGGGGTGAAACGTACAAACCAAAGAGCATGATTTGATGATGAATCTCTCAAGGTGCTTGGTCAGTATAAACAAAGAGCTTCAGTTTTGGGCCATAGAGTACAATAGCAATGACATTAATAAGCTGGAAAACGTTCAAGGAGGGTGGTCAGGGTGGTGAGGGAACTGGAGACCACTCCACATAAGGACTGGTTGAAACAGTAGAGTGAAAGCTGTGTAAATAGAGAAAAGGGAGCAGATGTGAGAGATATTATGGAATCAAAACCAAAAATAATTGGCAAAGTAATGGCTATGAAGGGTGAGTTAAATGAGGAGTAGAGGATGACAGTGAGGTTACAAACCTGAGTGACTGGAAGGATAGTGGTGCCCTTGATAGAAATAGGGAAATTCAGAAGAGAGGTGGGTTTGGGGGAAGGATTATGAGTTTTATTTTGGACATGTTGAATGTAAATTGCAAATGGGATGTCCAACCAAATTGCCAATAGGCAACTGGTGATCCAAGATTGGAACTGAGGAAAGGTGCTAGAGCTGGGTCTACAGATCTGGTTGTCATTGCATAAAGCTGAAATTTGAACTTATGAAAGATTATGAGGTCACTAAAGGACAGAGTACAGAGAGAAAAGAAAAGAAGGTCTATGAAAGAGCCTTTGGGTACACCTAGAGTTATGGGTATTACAGGGGTGAAGATCCAGAAAATGAGATGCAGGAGCAGTCAGATGGCAAAAGGAGAATAAGATAGAGCAGTGTCACAAAAACACAAGGAGGAGAAAACAGCCAATGGAAAGTGTGGTCAATAGTTTCAAATACAAAGAGATCCTGAAAGATGAAGATGTAGAAAAGGTCATTTGATTTGTCAGTATACAGATCATTGGTAGCTTCAGAGAGGGAAGCTTCAGTGAGAAGCCCAGATTGCAGAAGATATAAAAGAGAATGGAAAAAAAGTGGAGGTAAGGATATTAGGTGAGAAAGGAAGGAAGTAGTAAGGATGGTAGGACCAAGTAAGGGTTTTCTAAAGGACGAGGGAGACTTTTACAATTTTGTAGGAATCAGGAAAGAATCAGTAAATAGGGAGAGAGTAAAGATGGGAGACAGATAAACAGACAGACACAGACAGACAGAAAGCCAAAACAAATAAACATGACAGTGAATCAATTAGTCTCAGTTAGACATTCATTACCCCTAAAGGTAATGGCCCTTTGGTGGACTGCTGAACAGATATTTTGCAATAACCTTGATGCATTTGCCTGTTAATTCATAAAGTCTAGAATCCTTGGCCAGCCAGGACATGACTTTCTTTAGACCATCAAATGCAGGGCAATCCTGGTGATGATTCTTTCCTTTTAAAAGTATGCTACTACAGAAATATCCTTCTTCTATTCTGCTGATGCCTGAATCTTGAACCCTAGGAACTTTTGACATACAAGTTTAATGCCCAAAGAAGAAACTTCTATCACCCAAGGTTGATAGCCACTGGCTTGTCCTGAAGGAAGGCACCAGAACGGCAGATGTGAGTGGTTAGGGACTCAGGTTTGCCTATGCAGGCATATATTCCTAAATGCCACGCTCTTGTAACTACTATTGAAACTAGACAGGGACGGGAGGGAATACTCCTCAATCTTGCAGGAAGTCCTAAGGAGAAAAGCCACTAGGAAAGAGTCCCAGAAAGGCCTAAAAGAGAGCAGACAAAGCTGTTTCTTATAGCTCTTATAGTCTTTTTACAATCCTTTCTCACTTTCCATAGCCATTCATCTTCCACGTAACTCCCCAGTCACAGGGAACAATCAATTCCATCTCAGCAAAATGCATGTTCCTCAGGAGAGAGTGCCCCGGATGGTGCCCTAGTCCAGCAAGTCAGGGGCTCCCTTGATCACTCCTGTTGCAGCTGTATTTCAATGGAGAGATCTCTGGCCCATGAAAATAAAAAGAATATTTTGCTTCCTCCACATCTGAGGTGAGCCTGCCTCATCTGTGGGCCCCAAGAGAGGGGCTCAGAACACCCCATAAAGGGCCCCATTCATCTCCCTTCACTACCAAATGTAAAGTACATATTTCATCCTTGATGTGTCAAAGTAGAAAATTAATCTGAGCGTTTAGAGAATGATGAACCTATGAGGTTTAAAAATATGATAATGCAATTATCAGCTTTGGCAGCCTAATGAAGTCTCTCCAGAACGCTGATAAAATACCACTAAAGAAAAATGCTTAAGAGCCTCTTCAAACTTAGCAAAATGGTGAAGTATGTTCTTGTGCAGAAAATGGCAATCTATTCTCCTTTCTCCAAGGTCCAAGATTAATTAGGGGCTTATTTAGTGCACGAATGAGGAAACAAATGAACTCTTGGATCACAAAGCATTGAAATCATTTTAAAATTCTTTTTCTTTTTAACAATTACATTTCATTTGTGTGTGTCTTCATTAGACTTTGTCCTCAGCTTACATTATGTGAGGCAACTATTGGAACTCCTTAGCTGAGGACTAGGTGGCATTGTCTTTTTTAACATTTAAAGTTTGAATTTAAGATACCAAATAAAATGAGTATTTCTTTATATAAAGTAGGACAGAAAAGAAGACTATACATGAAACTGCAGATGTTTATGTATACTATTTTTTAAAAATTTCAAGTATAATAAGTTTAACATGTAATTTCCAAAGCTGTTCTACTCTTTTGCATTTCTTTTTGGCCATCTTCCTGTTTCTTTCTATGTATTAACAATGTTTCAATGATGCTCTTTTCTTTCTCCCTAAATTTTTTTGGCAAACTTCTTCTAGCCCCCTTTCTATCCTATCTCTTGCCTAAAAAATGGTGTGTGTGTGTGTGTGTGTGTGTAGAAAACCAAGACTCTTGTAACAAGCAGACATAGTCAAGCAAAACAAATTCCTGGGATAACAAAAACTGCTGGGAAAACTGGAAAATAGTATGGCAGAAACTAGACATAGACCAACATCTTGTATCCTGTATCAAGATAAAGTCAAAATGGGTGCATGATTTAGATATAAAGACTTAAGCAAACAAGGAAAGCAAGGAATAGTTTACCTATCAGATCTATGGAGAAGGGAAGAATTTATGACCAAATGAGATAGAGAACATTATGAAATGCAAAATGGATGGATGATTTTGATTACATTAAATTGAAAGGTTTTTACAGAAACAACACCAATGCAACCAAGAAGGGAAGCAGAAAGCTGGGAACCAATTTTTACAACCAGTGTCTCTGAAAAAGGTCTGATTTCTAAAATATATAGAGAATTGAGTCAAATTTATAAGAATACAAGTCATTCCCCAATTGATAAATGGTCAAAGGATATGAACAGATAGGAAAAATGCCTTATATCACTACTGATTAGAGAAATGCAAATCAAAATGACTCTGAGATACTACATCATACCTATCAGAGTGGCTAACATGACAAAATAGGAAAGTGATAAATGTTGGAGATGTGGGAAAATTGGAACACTAATGGTTGGTGGAGTTGTGAACTGATCCAACCATTCTGGAGAGCAATTTGGAACTATGTCCAAAGGGCTATGAAATTGTGCATATCCTTTGACCCACCAATACCATTACTAGGTCTGTATCCCAAAGAGATTATACAAATGGGAAAAGGATGCCCATGTACAGAAATGTTTATAGCAGCTCTTTTTGTGGTTTCAAAGAATTGGCTGTTGAGGGGATAGCCATCAATTGGGGAATGGTTGAACAAGTTGTGGTATATGAATGTAGTGGAATACTATTGTGCTATAAGAAATGATGAGCAGGCAGACTTCAGAAAAAACCCTGTAAAGAATTGATGCTGAGTGAAATGAGCAGAACCAGGAGAACATTGTACACAGTAACAACCATCTTATATAATGACTGACTTTGATAGACCTGTGTCTGCTTAGCAATGCAAACATCTAAGATAACTCCAAAAGACTAATGATGGAAAATATTGTCCACATCCAGAGAAAGAACTTTGGGGTCTGAATGCAGATGGAAGAATACTATTTGCATTCTTTTTCTTTTGTTGTTTTGTTTTGTTTCTTCTTTCTTGTGGTTCCTTCTATTAGTTCTAATTCTTCTTTAAATCAAAACTAATGTGCAAATTGTTGTTGTTGTATATCAGATTAAATGCTGTCTTGGGGAGGGGGAGAAAATTTAAGACCCAAAATCTCTTGGAAGTGATTGTCGAAAACTAAAAATGATGAAATATATGTATATACATATATATATATAAATTCCTTCATTGGCTATGTCTGAAATATATGTATGTATATATATATATATGTATATGTATATGTATAAAATCCTGTACCTTTAGTCCATCATCTTTATTAAGAGGTGAGTAGCATAGGTCATTATCAGGTCTCTGGTTGGTCATTGTATTGACCAGAATTCTTAAGCCTTTCAAAGTTGTTTTTCTCTATAGCCATATAAACTTTGGAAGTCCTTATCCCAAGTCTAATTCCCATTGGCTTGTAAGATCTTCCAAGGACAAATGGCTGCATCTGTCTTTTAGGGTTCTACAACCATCATTATGAGCCCTCATTCTCCTATGTTTTCCCCAATATCAATCATAAGTGCCAGTTAATATATCCTTTACATCATTTAATGATCCAGTGATCAAATGTTGACTATCTTTGATAGATTACAGATTTCTTTTACCAGGCTTATCTTCTGAAAACTCTGGCACAGATTCTGATCCCTAGGTCTCTGATCCTCAGAGCTTTCAAGGTCTCGCAAGGAAAGGAAAGAAAGGAAAGAAAATACAATAGGAACCAGCCCCATCTCAGACACAGAAAGCCATACTCACTGGTTTAATGGTGACTTTAGCTACCATTAAGACCAACAGTAGTTAATTTTCCTCACTCAAACACAGCTGGGGAGGAAAGAAGTTGAAGTTGAGTCACTGAACTCTTTTATATGTATGCTTTATTAGCCCAACAATCAGCCAAAAGCACCTCTTAGCTTGTGATAACTACCCATGCTTTGAAGTGAAGATTAGACCCCTATATTACACATGCCCAGCAGCAGGCTCACCAGTCATCTGTGCTGGGGATTGTATTAGGCAGAGCATGCATGGTCTTGAGGATATGGTCTTCACTGGTCAGTCTCCTGCTGGTTGGGTTGCCTATCACAAGTCTCTTCCCACTCCAGTCTATCCTTTACTCAACCATGAAATGTGATTTTCCTAAAGTGTAGGTCTGACCTTGTCACCTCCTAACTTAATAAACTCCAATAACTCCCTTTCATCTTCAGGGTCAAATATAAAATCTTCTGTTGTCTCTCCCCTTAGATTATAAGCTCCTTGAGAGCATGGACTGTCTTTTGCCTTTCTTTGCATCCCCAGATAGCAAAGTAGGGTGTATGAGTGTAAGGGTATTCAGGGAAGACTAGTACCTCAGGTGTGAGGGCTGCTGTGCCCTTTTTAAGGCTGCTTTTCGCCTTTGGTGTGCACTTGTTACCCAACTTTCACCTGTGGCTTCAAAAAGCC
>JAQQSZ010002479.1:0-14747 GCA_028646595.1 Phalanger gymnotis | reverse complement strand
GCCCCACCTCTGCTGCCCCAGGGGCAAATGGCCGGAACCGCAAACTCAGTCACACAGCTTTTCCCACTAACCTTCTCTGCTGTCTTTGCTCTTTGTGGGTTGAGAGGTCTGGTACATGCCACAGCTCGATATTTCGGGATGCCAGGGCACTTTCCGCTCGTCTCCTGGTCTGGTAGGTCCGCGTCTGGTCTGTTCGCGCTGCGCTCAGCTCCACTCCCGTCGGCTGGGGGCTGGGAGGTCCGTGTGGGACCGACCTTACCCAGGGACCATCCAGGCTGTCCTGCGGTGGAGCCCTGCTTCCCTCTGCCACTTTGTGGGTTCTGTACCTCTAAAATTGGTTCAGAGCCATTGTTTTATAGGTTTTTGGAGGAACTTGGTGGGGAGCTCACGCCAGTCACTGCTTCCCAGCCGCCATCTAGGTCAGGTCCTTTTTACTTGCATTGGCCACATAATGGAAAGAATGAAGACTCAACTTCCTGAGTTCAAACCTGGCCTCTGACACTTACTAGTTGTGTGATCCTGGGCAAGTCACTTCACCTCTATCTGCCTCAGTTTCTTCATCTGTAAAATGAGCTGGAGAAGGCAATGGCAAACTACTCAAGGGTCTTTGCCACAAAAACCCCACATGGGGTCACAAAGAGTCAACATAACTGAAACGACTCAACAACAACAACAACAACAACCTTTAGTTTAACCCATCACCTCTCTACCAAGAGGTACAAGATTTGTTTCATCAGCATACTTTTCAAATGGAATTGATGTTGCACCAAGACTTTCTTCTTTCTTCTCCTTGGCCTATATGTTGAAGCAAGCAAGGGTCTTGAAAATATTATTAGTTACCTTAAAAGTGTAGTTTTCTCCAAAGGCAATGGACAACTTAATTTTTAATAAATGATACACAAAAGTAAAAACAGAGAAATATCCCCATCTGTTGTCATCATATCCTAACAATATATGATATACAGAAAAGATATGAGCTCAAATTCTAGTTTCAATACTTAATATCTTTGTCACATTGGGCCAGTTGTTTAGACTCTCTGAACTCTTACTCAGCCATTAGTCAGATAAGAAGTTGGACTAGATGGCTGCTGAGAACTTTTCCAGCTTGAGCATTATATTATCCTCAATTTTTAAAAAGAGTGGGGGAAAAAACTAAACAGAGAAGGTCTATGTTTAGAAACTTGTTAAATCCACCGGATTCAATAACCTTCAGAAATAATCAAAATACTAATAATTTCTAAATGCAACTCAATTAGTTGTATACTGACCAAGAATGCCATTTAGCTCACTCATGTCCAGAGATAGAAAAACCCAAATTAAAAAAAAAAATACTATTTGTCTTCAAGAATCCACCTCAGAAGATTCATTATTCATACTAATGAGACAAAGCTACAGATTAAATTAAAAAAGAAACAGAAATGAGAAATAATTAAATTGAATGAAAATGTATCCAGCATCTACTATTTACAAGTCACTGTGCTAGGTACTAGAGATACTAAGACAAAAAATTAATAGTTTGTCCTCAAGTAGCTTCCAGTTTACTGGGGGTTGGGTAGTTTTACAGATCAATTCATACATGGCAATTTTAGGAGGGAGAGAAGACTAATAACTGAGGGATCTGAGTGGTACAAGTGGTCCAAACAGAATCCTCAAGTGCATGAACCCACAAGCAATCACTGAATAAAGCAGAGCAAACTGGATTCAGAGTCTGAAGATCTAAGACCTAAAGTTGAAATATACTAGCTATGTGACCATTGGAAGATCATCTAACTTCTGTTTTATATATACATATATATATATGCATATATATATATAACCTCTATTATATATGACTATCTCTATTTCTTCACCTAAAGATGATAATCAGAATGTAATAATTGTTCTATATTATTGTAGGGCAGCTAGGTGGTGCAGTGGAGAGAATACTAGGCCTATATTAGACCTTCACAACTTGGCAATAGGTGGGGGACAAATTTTATAAAGGCTAAACTTCTTGGGGGCCGCCCCTCCCCCAAATAGTTTAGACTAGAGACAGACCGACGATGGTTGGTTGCCTCAGGTCACGTGAAAAACAGGAGAGTGCACAATGGCAACCCTATATTTTTCACAGGTCACTTGAAATCTTTTGGCAGGCCTCAAAAGGCCTGTGGCCCATATGTTGTGAGGGCCTGGTCTAAAGTCAGGAAGTTTCAAATCTGGTCTCAGTCACTTACTAGCTGTGTGGCCCTGGAGAAGTCACTTAACCCTGTTCTGCCCCAGTTTCCTCACCTGTAAAATGAGCTGGAGAAGGAAATGGCAAACCACTCCAGTATCTTTGCCAAGAAAACCCCAAATGGGGCCATGAAGAGTCGGACACCACTGAAACAAGTGAACAAATATTATATGGCACGCTGGTACTTATTCACAGGGTTATTGCAAGGAGAGCATTCTAAGAAGTACAATATAAATGTGAGTTGTTATCAAAAGAATGGAAACAAATCCAAGGACTTAAAACTTTCAGAGAATTGCATTCATAAATTAGCAGATATTGGCTCCTGGGGAATTTCACCTATGCTGAAAGTTTCATGTTCATTCCACAGCTACAAGAAAATTATTTCTTCACCCCAATAAGGATTTCTCTGTTCTTCCATGGTCCCTTAAGATATTAAGATACAGGTGCAATCTATTTTTACAGTTTGTTTCAATTTGATCCTACAACGGATGCAATTTGGGAGAGGTTGCATGGTGCTGCTGGTCTTACAGCTTGTGATTAGCTATGTGAACTTCTGAAAGTTCAATAACTATTGTGAGCTTCAACCTTCTCATCTGAAAAAGCGAAGAGATTAGTTTAACTAGCTTCAAGATATCTACCAGCTCTAAATTCTACGATTTATTCCCTAATAAAGAGAATCACATTGTATAGAGAATATCAGTATGGTAGCTATTCTTAGTTGTCATTAGCAGTAAGAAAGTTGGGGGGGGGGGTGTTTAATGGCAAAAAAAAATTCACTTTGCTTAATCTTTTCCCATACAGCTTCCTCATTATGAAGTATGTCTTTAATATCAACATGGGAAAGAAGCATTAATGTGAATTTGAAATTAACACCTGTATATTGTTGACATTAAGTTTAAGAGCCCCTATTACAGAGGTGTCAAATACATGGCCAGTCACGTGTCCCAAAACACTACCAAGTGTGGACTAAACCAGATTAAAATATAATTTGAAAACATTTATTAAAATAAATTTAAAATGTAATAAAATATATAGATAATATTACATTTTAAAACTAAGTCAGTATGCAGACCACAGAGATTCTTATGTATAGATTAGTGGCCCCATTTCTATTTGAGTTTCACATCTTTGTCCCATTAGATTATAAAGTCTACGTTTATGAATGTGATGTAACACTACTATGCTTTAAGAAATGATAAAGGGCATAGTTTCAGAAAAACCTGGGAAGAATTGTATGAACCTATGCAAAGTAAAATGAGCAGAGCTAGGAGAACAATTTATATAGTAACGGCAATATTGCAAAGATAATCAACTTTGAAAGACTTAAAAACTCTGTCAACTCAGTCACCAAACACAACCCCAAAGGACTCAAAATGAAACAGGCTAGTCAGTGTGTATTGAAGCACGTTTTCTTCTCTTTCTTTTTCTTTCTTTCTTTCTTTTTTTTTCTACATGACTAATACAGGAATTTGTTTTGCATGACTATAAATATTTGTAATAGGTTTTGTTTTTCTTGCCTTTTAATGGGTGGAAGAGAGAATGGGAAGAGTAGGAATTCATAACTGAAAATAAAATAAAATTGAAGTTAAAAAAATTAATGCAGAGAATTACAGAATCATTTTGAAAGGAGGGGTCATCTAGTTCAAACCTTAAATTACTAAGACTTTTCCCCATTAAATCCCCAATAAGATGTAATCTAGTGTGCTTTCAAAGATTCTTAGTGAAGATGGATCTACTACCATTCCACTTTTGGATAGCTCTCAAGGTTAGCATACTTGTTTGTTTCCTGATATTGGGCTTAAGCCATGTGCTCAGCAACTTCCATCCATTTTTCCTGACTTTGCCAAATGAAGCCAATTAGGATATATAGAATCCATTTTCCATAAGAAAGTCCTACAAATATTTACTTAAGAGAGTTTGTATTTTCCCTGCTAAATCTTCGATTCTGTAGGCTAAAAATCCCTAGTTCCTTCAACTGATTCTTGGATCATGCGGCATTCGGGCCCATCACCTCTGAACTCTCTCCAATTTGTCAATGTCTTTCCTAAAATTTGGTGCCCAGCTCTGAACAGAAAACTCCAAATGTAGTCTAATCTGGACAGGACATAGCAGGGCTATCGCCCATATTATTCTGGGCACTATAACTCTCTTAATGCAGCCTAATATCAAACTTTTCTGTTTTTGTTTTTGGACTTGAGGAAGGTATAAGAAGATTGAAAAGGTAGGAGGGGACAAGGTCATGAAGGGCATTGAATGCCAAATAGAGCATTTTTTATTTGATCCTAAAGACAATAGGGAGCCACTGGAGTTTATTTGGGGGAGGGGAAGTGTGTAATATCATCTATCACCTATTTTTCAGGGCATTTGCCTACATATTGCCAACCCTACACGTCATGACTATTGACTGCCTCTCTTGCTGCTCAATGACAGCCACTTCAAACAAGGATTACTTCACTACACCCATTCCTTGGCCCTGATCTCTCAGGTGTACTACAAGATTGAATGAAGACAGATTCTGCCCCTTAGGGACCAGAGCTATAGACACCATTTGCCTCTTTCACAACCCTTCTTCTAGAAATGATAGACTGAAATCTTCTGCTGCTGGTCCACTCCACCCCTGACTTAAGAAAATCAGTGCCTCCTTCCCTAGAGTGGTGAATGGAAGATGGAAAGATACAGTAAAGGGAGAGCTGGGAACAGGCATTAAGTCCAAAGGCAAAGTCTGAAAATCATCATCCTGATTTGTTATTCCTTACCAGAGGCTTCCTTCCCCATGACGAGGACAATGCATCTGAACCTTGGGTGTCTGGCTACCTGTTTTACTCTACCTTGCATTCCAGCTCAGATGAAAAGGATTTTTTTTCTTCTATAAAATCTTTTATCCTTCCTTGTGTTTTTTTGTGTGGTTAATGACAGTAGGAAGCTAGATATCACAGTGGAGAGTGCTGGGCCTGGAGTCAGGAAGATCTGAATTCAAATCCAGCCTCACACAATTTTTGTGGTCCTGGGCTAGTCACAATCTTAGTCCACCTGAGTTTCCTCAACTGTAAAATGGGGATTAAAATAGTTCCCACCTTGCAGGTTTGTTGTCAGGATCAAAAGAGATATTATCTATAAAGTGCTTAACACAGTGTACATAGTAGGTATCTGAAAAGTGCTTCTTCCCATTGATGGGGCTTAGACTGTGGGAACCCCCTTAAACTCTACCCTGAATCTTCCCACTTGATCTGGCTTCTTCTTGCCCACTAGCCTAGCCTAGCCTTCCATTGTCTGGTTACCCCTGGATTGCCTTCTGGCTGTTTTCCACCCTGGATCACATCAATATCTATACTCTAGCTCTGTTACCCTAGCCCTCTATTGTCTGTCATCTCCAGGCAGGCTTCAGCTACTTCCCACCCTGGAGTCTGACCTCACCTCAGTCATTCCAGTCTACCTTAAACCCTTCCTCCCATCACCCCAGACTACTCAACCACCCTAGATCCCTCCCACGATCTTTCTGTATATAAGCTCCATCTTGCCTTCATGAAGGCACTCAGATTCAATCTAGCTCAGCTCAAATTAATCTGGCCTACTGGCATTAGTGTCACAAATGCTCAGGCTTCTTAAAACAAGCCAATATGGTGAATCTTTAATAAACTTTGTTTTTCTTTGGCTGAGAAGGCTTGAGTCAAATTCATTCGAGCCGACCCGGCATGGCGGTATGTTGGGGTCTCAAGCACCCCTCAACACCAAACCTCAACACCATCACCTATGTGAACACAATCCATTCAAAAATGGGTTCTTGGCCTTTAAGAGTTTTTGGTTTGTTTGTCTAAAAAATAAAATCAAATAAACTTCCTCTGTCTTAGAATCATTTTATGTTTTGTATGCTGCTTGTTATTTCTGCAAAGGAATACTTGATAGGAACTCACCTTAAAGTATCTACAGCCAAAAGAAATTTCAATTCAACAAATATGGATTATGCATGTAGTATGTTAAAAGATTGCTGCTAAGTACTGGAGATAAAAAAACAAATAGAACCAAAAAAAAAAAAAAGAAAAGGAAAGAAAGGAAGAAAAAAAGGAATAAAAGGGAAGAAAAGAAAGACACCCTGCTCTCAGGAAGCTTACCCTCTTCTAGACATTTAATTTCCTACTTTCTTCAGGGCATTTGAATAGAACAACACTCCCTGACTTTGGCATAGCAGGAGTTTCTTCCTAATTTTAGAAATTTGCCATCACTTTGTCACGGACATGTTTGACTCACCAAATTAACCATTTAAAATGTCTATTTGATTAAATACCTACAGCTGAGGCTGTTCCCAGGGACATTTTTCCACCATTCTCACACACTGTTTGAATTTTGATTATTTTTTCGGGTGGTGCCTGGAATGACTTTGGGTAGAAAACATCCAACTTTGAAAATATCCTCATACATATCAAAGAAGAATGTAAGAACATTAATATTGCCCTGTAATGCTTATTACAGATATAGCAAAAGCTAAAAACTGAGATCCATACATTTACATTAAAACACTATGGGATAATAAGAATATTGTTTTCAGTTTTTCTTGGATACCTATGATTATTTCATAAATATTATTAACACAGAACTGTATAAGATGATGGAGCTTTTCCTCTAGTTTGCTTTTTGGGGAAACCAGCTTCTAAAACTACCATGCACACCTATTCAAAAGCCAGTTTCTATATTACCTTTTCTTTTATATTTTTTATTTTATTTTTCAGTATCTTCTGATGCCTTTTCCTTGGCAGGCAGGGGACACAGGATTATGTTTGTTCATTTTCACTCTCTAATGGCTTCCATAAGCATAGTTCTGACTATATATATGTGTGTGTAAAATATGGTTTGCAGATCTCTACCTCTTCCTCCTTTGCTCACATGCTCCTGGATTTGAATTTTTGTCTAGTGTGCACACTGTCCTATGCTTCTATTTTAAGAGGGAAATTACAGTACTGTAATCCTTTAGTTGGGCCAAAAATCCTAAAAACAGGCAAATTCCCACAGTAAGTTCATGGGCTGGTCCCTTTTCAGTCATATATAAAACATCTACAGAGGGCTTGGGAAGAAAGTCTTTCTCTTCAAATATTCCATTTGTCACACCTGACAATTAATTACCCTTTCTAAGGAGCAATTTAACTGTCCAGCAAGGACATGGAACATTAGCATAGGCAACAATAAGGCAGTGCATTTGACTAGAATTCAAGGTTCCTGAGAGCGATTTCTACCCTGTCATTTGCTTAAATACCCTTTTGGCATATGCAGATGTTTCTAGGGTCTCCTTGAGCACTCTTCATCCCAGTACCCAATGGTGGTCCAGGGCCAGCTCTTACCAGCTCTTGAGAGCCAACTATTAACTTTTCCATGAGAGTCTTTACATGTAATTGAAAAAATAAAATACTATTTAAAAGAAAAAAGTCCATGTGAGCATTTATGCCTCATAAATCAGCAAATCTATGAATCAGGGCTTGATGAGAGGTGTCAAACCAGCTTCCTGTGGCCCACAGCACTTTTGAGTGATGCTGCACAAGATTAAAATGTATTTAGGAAATATTTAACAAAATAAATAATACAATAAAACACAGGCAATATTGATGTGTGATTTTCTAAGTTAATGCATGGCCTGCAGCGATCCTATTGTATGGTTTAGTGGCCCATTTATATTTGAGTTTGACACCTGGTCCAGACCAATGAAAGTGATGGATAAAATGTGAATAATGCAGCAAACATAAGTGTCCTGCATACAATTACTTTTTCTCCAGGAGAGCCCACTGTTAATTATTTACCAGCACACTCCTGTTTGTATTCCTTTTACCCCCTAAGCTGTCCCTCTCTGCTGATTTTCCTGATGCAGTTAATTCTAGGTTTATACAATCAACAACTTAGACTCATTAACCTCTTTGATTTGAGGACCCTTCTAATCATTTCTTCCTTTTATTCCCAGGACTTAGCAGGATACCTACAACATAGTAGGTACTTAATTCCTTTTAACAAGCCAAAAAAATCCACCTTCCTGTAATTTCCATTCAGTGCTTAGTCCCTGGATGCAAATATAACAAATCTAATTCATCTCGACCTTAACAGCTCTTTCTTACTTAAAGACTGCAAATGTTTCTCTTCTACAGACTAAGTATAATGCCTTGAATTAATCCTTAAATGGAAGGGCTTAAAGTTACATCGGTATTCTAATTGGCCCTTCCTAGAACACACTAATTTGTCAATGTCTGTCCTAATATGTAGGAACTGAACCCAATACTCCAGTTGTGGTCTCTGCAGAATACAATGGAGCTATTGCTTCTTTTTTTCTGAACATAAGGTTTCTATCAATGCAGCCAAAGATATTACGTTTTGGCATTGTTATATTACACTGTCCCACATGTTTCAATGAGATTTCAATCTAGAAGGGACATGAGAGATGAATCTGTCAGTCAATGAACATTTATTAAATGCCTATTATGTGGTGCTAAGTGCTGGGGAAAATAAGAAAGGCAAAAGTTAGTCCCAGCCCTTGATCAGCTCAGAGAGATAACCGTGTATACAGCTATGAACTATGTACAAGCAAGTTACATACAGGATAAATTGGAGATCATCAACAGAGGGAAGGCATTTAAAATAAGGGGGACTGGGAAAGCTCTGTAGATTGCCATCAAAATCATTGGTTTAAAAAAATGATAAGTTGAATAAGATCAAGGCCTGCGGCATATCACTAGAGACCTCACACTTATCACTATTCTTTGGACCCCTTTGTACAACCAGAGATGAATCTACTTAGCAGTAGATTCAGCAGGAATCACGTGGTTCAACCCTCATCCTTTATTATGATGCATGTTGTTTGAATGAATAAAAAAATGTATTATTAAGTATTCACCAAGGACTATGCTAAGCTACATGTTGAGCAGGTAAGTCAACTCAAACCAGTAGACTCCTTTACATGAACTACCATCAAACCAGATCTCTTCTATCCTATTATGTAGTTCTTGGTTACTGGAAAGAAGTACAGGAATTTATGTTAAATTTCATTTTATTGGATTCAACATGTTCTTCCAGATTATCAAGACCTTTATGAATCCCATTTTTATCATGGAGTATGTTTGCGATCTTTCCCTACTTCATATTATCTGATGATCTGATAAGAATGCCATCAAAGACAACAATTTTTTTAAAACAAAGTTAATAGGATAGGACCAAACCATGTGGTATATCACTAAAGACCCCACTCCAAGATGAAATTGATCCTTCATCTCCTCTCTTCCGGTCCTCTTGTACAACCAGCGATGAAATTACCTCAAAGTACTGTCATCTTGCCTACATATCTATACCTTATCCACAAAGACGTCATGAGATACTTTGTTAAGTGCTTTGCTGAAATTCACATATACTCCAACAACAATATCGGCTATTTATATAAGATTTAAACTTTACATAAAGTATCATCTCAATTACCCTCATAGATCCCTCTGGGGCTAAATCTATGATCCTGTGAGCTATATAAAGAAAGTTCTATATATAGGGTATCCCACAGTCTTAAAGCTTTAATAACTTTAAACTGCACTGAGACTTTTGGGACATACTGTATAGTATTATTCTAGTTTTAAAGATGAATAAAGTCAGAGAAGTTAAGGGATTTGCCCATGGTCATACAGCTAATAAATGTCAAACATGGATTCAAATTCAGGTCTCTTTTTCATAATTTTTCTTAAATATGCCCCCTTTTCTCCTCTGACACTGCCATGAACCTGATCCAGGCCATCACAGATGGGTAATCTCTCCATTTCAAGTTTTTCCTCCCTCCAGTCCATCCAGCTTCAAGTGATCTTCCTAATTTGCAAGAATGACCAAGTCACTACCCTACTCTCTACCTTTAGGATCAAATATAAAACTCTCTGGATTTCAAAGCCCTTCACAACTTGGCCCTTTCCTACCTTTCCAGTCTCCTTATGCCTTACTTTCCTCCATGAACTCATCAGTCCAAAGACACTGGCCTTTTTGCTGTTCCTTAAACACAACATTCAGTGTCCCAATTCCAACTTCTGGCATTTTTGCTTGTTTTCCCATACCAGGGAATTCTCTCCCTCTTTATTTCCGTTTTTTTGGACTCTTTGAAGTCTTAGCTAAAATCTCATCTTCTTCAAAAAGCCTTCCTAGTATTATTTAACCTTAATGCCTTCCCTCTGAGATTATCTCCATTTTATTATATATATATGATATATGTGCATATATCATATATATAGCAATTGCACATACTTGTTTGTATATTGGCTCCCGCATTAGACTGTGAACTTTTTAAGGGGAGGAATTGCTTTTCTTTGCCTTTCTTTGTATCTCTAGTACTTAGCACAGTGCCTGGAACATAGTAGGTGCTTAATAAATGCTTCTTGATTTAACTTCTAACTCCAGTGATCACCTGCTGCCTCTCGGAATTCATGTCTCTCCACTACATTCTCATCATCTACTAGTCTTGTAACCATATCAGAGGAAAAAATAGGTTAGTCTGCTGTGACTTTTTTTTAGTGAGCATATGTATTAACACTTAGTCATCACTGCTTTATCAAGTGTTTGCAAGTCATCTGTTTAACAACTTCTTTTGAAGAGCTGAGTACACATGGTCTTTGATGAAAAGATCTTGCAAAATCTAGCCTTATACACCTTCAAAATACAACTGCTTAACACATTCTTCTACCTCCTATACCACTGTCTCCCCAAACTAAGTTGATTTGAAACCGAGGGTTTTATGCAGATAGCTATGATAAAAATCGAACCCATCAATCTCCATTCTGGTGAAGATGGAGAGATCACCCATCTGTGATGGCCTGGATCAGGTTCATGGCAGTGTCAAAAGAGAAAAGGGTGCATATTTAAGAAAAATTATGAAAAAGAGACCTGAATTTGAATCCGTTTGACATTTATTAGCTGTGTGACCGTGGGCAAATCCTTTAATTTCTCTGACTTTATTCATCTTTAAAACTCCAGTTGGTACCCTGATTATATTATAACTTAAGCAAGTGTGAAGAATTCTTCCATAACTGGGTATGTTCTTAATACGCTGTCCAAGTTCTTTGAGTATCTGCATGGGTCAGGATCAAAGTAACTAAATGCCATATTTGCTATAGAAAACAGAAACAAAAGAGAAAGCCTTGGTCAGGAAAAGAACAAAATGGGAATTATCATTTCACATATCAACCTTCTGTAGCAAGAAATGTAAAAGGGGAAGTGCTGCAGCAATCTCCATCTCATGTCAACTCTAATTCACCATCCAGTCCTGAGTCAGTTTTAATTGAAAACAATTGGCTGCCAATTGAGTCAGAGCTGGATGAGCCAAAACGGGATGCTGAAAGTCTCCCAAAGGTCTGGACTTTCAAGTCAAAAAGGAACTGGGCATGTTAAAAAATGCCCATAAAGGCTGCCTCTATTGTACTCTATCCTGCCTATGGGTGACTTGGAAACTTAAACAAAGCCTAATCACCTTTTCAAATGTCAGTGGCTAAAGTGCTACTCATTCCCATCTTAAGAAACTGCTGAAAGAGAATTTATCACCAAGTGTGGAGAGATCAAGGTGCCAAGGTTATTTATACAACCCACAAGGTTGACTTAAGCAAGTAAGACATATGCCGGTAATACAAGGCATTAGCTGATGATCAACCAGGTCACATGAAGCAGCCAGTATCTACATACTAGCTGTACAAAAGTCAGAGCTATTATTACAGAATATCATGATAAGTAGATATACAAGCTAAGGCACTCATGGAATCTAGTAAGTATATCTCACTTTCTTCATCTTTCTATTTTCACCATGAGTTGGAATATGTGACTAGGATCCAAAGGGCTGAAATTCTTCTTTAGGGTGGCTCACCAGACAATCATGACAAATCGGAGATATCTTGTGAATTTCAGTTAAACTTTCTGAAATAAGAATCAAAATGGATCCAAGCTGTAAGGAGGAAAATTTTAGTTCTATGTATGGAAAAACTTCTTAACAATTGGAGCTAATCAAAACTGGGATGGGCCTCCTCGGGACATGGTGGGTTTTCCTTCCTTTGAGTGCTTCAGGTCAAGGATGGATGACCAGTTGTTGTGTATATCACAGAGAGGAATTTTTCTTCAGGCAGAAGTTTCTGCAGAAGGTCTCAGAGAGGCCTGAGATGACTTCCAAGATTTTTATGAAGATATTAATTTATGTAGTGCTATAGGGTCTACAAAACAAAGACCCCAGGTATCAACTAATAGACAACCCACTGAAATTAGGCAGCCCATTACAGACCTGAACTTGCTAGGAAGATTTTTTTTCTTACATTAGATCTCATCGACAGCTACAGATTGCCACACAGAAGAGGTCTAAACCCTCTACCACAAGACAGCCTTTTTAAAAATACTTAAAACAACTAACATTCTACTCATCTCCACCAAAAAAAAATCATCTCTTCTTCAGGCTAAATAATCCCAGTTTACCCAACTGATCCTCACAAAGCATGATTTCAAATATCCATATCATCTTGGTCACCCTCCATTAGAAACATTCTACTTTGTTAATGTCATTCCTAAAATGATCCTACATCGAGAGTGTCCTACAGGGAACCAGCAGGCTACAGTCACATTCCTGAATGGGGCCTTAACCAGATTAAAATGTAATTAGGAAATATTTAACAAGATATATAAAATACAACAGAACATTGATAATGTTAGTGGCCACATTTCTATTTGAGTTTAATAGGACCTCTCAGATGCAAGCTGACCAGGGGGCAGAGTACTGCTGTTAACTCAATCAGTTATGTCAGTGTCCCACTCCTCATGTCCCCATTTGAGGTTTTCTTGGCAAAGATATTGAAGTGGTTTGTCATTTCCTTCTCCAGCTCATTTTACAGATGAGGAAACTGAGGCAAACAGGGTTAAGCGACTTGCCCAGGGTCACACAGCTAATAAATGTCTAAGGCCAAGTTTGAACTCAGATCTTCCTGATTCTAGGCCCAGAGCTCTCTCCTCTGAACCACCCAGCTGCCTCCTTGGGGGAAAAGTATAGTGGGATTATGTCCTCCCTCATCCTGGCCATTCTGTTTCTCTTAATCTTGCCTGATATCATGAGCTTTCCTATGTCACACATTGTTCACTCCTTCTAAGATTTTTCTCTTATATTAGATCTCATCAACATCTACAGGTGAAGTCTAAACACAGAAGAAGTCTAAACCCTCTACCGCAAGATAGACGTTTGAAAAATACTAAATTGGACTTGTGCCACCCCATTCCCTTACGCTGCTCAGTTTATTCACAGAAACTATTGCTTAGTCATGGTTCTTCTGTCCTATACTTCTAAATTTTTTTTTCATATTCATCTATAGGATTTTATTAAATTCAGGTCATCATTCTCTACCAATTTAGGATGGCATGACTGTAGATGAGAGACAGCCCCATTTTATGTTCTCCCTTCACTCTAAAGTTAGATGGTGCAGTGGAAAGAGTGCTGCCCAGAGTCAAGAAGACCTGAGTTCAAATCTGACCTCAGATGCTTACAAGCCATATGACCCTGGGTAAAATCTCCCTCAGTCTGCTCATCTGCAAAATGGGGATAATAATAAAACCTACCTCACAGGGTTACTGTGAAGGCTAGATGTAATTAAATAATATTTTTCATTTATTTTAATGAATAAAAAATATTTATTAGGTTCTTATTCTATACAGAGCACTATGTTGAGATGAGAATACAATAGGAAAGAATCCAGGAGCTCACATTCTAATAAACACTACATACATATATACATGTATATATACACATATACATATATATACATGCATATATATAAAATCTGGGTATTTTATGGTCTATATATGTGTGCATTTCATTTCAGTTAAGTTACCAATTTTGTTAGTATGTAGATGGTAAAAATGGTTCCTTTATTCCCTCATAATTCCACTTTTTCACTTTTGACATTGGTCATTCGATTTTCCTTTGTACTTTTAAAATGTCAATTAGCTAATGGTTTGTTTATTTAACATTTGCCCCACCAGAAACAGCTTCTAGTTTTATCAGTTCAATTCTTTTTTACTTTCAATTATGTAAAATCTTTTTTTTTTGTTTTTTATAATTTCTCTTTTTGTGTTTAGTTGGATTTTTTGTAATTCGTTGCTTTTCTTTATAGTTATACACTGAATTCATTGATCTATTCTTTCTCTTAATGAGAATATATTTAAAGATATAATTTTCCTGTTCAGGCAAGACTGATTTGTTTCACCCCAGAGTTTGGCATGTTGTCTTATTGTCTTTTTTTTTTTTTGCAAAATTATCTATTGTTTCTATGAGTTATTCTTTGTCCTACCAATTCTTTAGGATTAAATTACTTAGTCTCCATTTAAGTTTGAATTCTTTTTTAAAAGACCCTTTATTCACACACAGAGAGAGAGGGGGCATAGGATGAGGTGAAGATGAATAAGGGATGAGAGAGGAATAAGAGAAGAGAAGACAGATGAGGGGGAATGAGTGAATCTTACCCTCATCAGATGTGACCCGAAGAGGGAATGCCATACATACTCAGTTGTGTATCTTACCACA
>JAQQSZ010002478.1:0-14747 GCA_028646595.1 Phalanger gymnotis | reverse complement strand
CAACTAGGAAATAAGATACACAGGCAATGGGGCATAGAAATTTATCTTGCCCTACAAGGCTGGTTGGATCCTGTAGAATAATGAGATTTTTCCAGTGGGCTTTCTGGGCAATGGGGGGACAGTTAGATGTACTAGAATAGTGCACTGGCTGAGAAATGAAATGTTCTGAGCTGAGCTCCTTTTGGAAGTGCAATTAATCACTGAATTTCAGATCTGGTGCCTAGAACTTCAGGACTGTTCTTGTTAGTATGGTCTTGATCAAAGTTAAGGATGTCTGAGGAAAGGATAAGGCAGAGGAGGCCTTGTACTGATGCTTAATGTGACAGAAAGCCACCAGGAGCGGGCTGGGTGGTGTGGACCCCAGGTATGAGGACTGGTTTCCTGATGTGCCAGGAAGGTGTTTCCTTGGAGGAGATCATCACTTTAGGAGCTAATTTAAGCCAGCTGGGGCATCGAAATCATCTTCTCCTAGTGCAAAACTGTCTCAGGAGATGAATCTGACAAGAGGCTATGATCAGTTGGAGAGGCATATTTAGGTGTGTTTTAGAAACATATGTAATATCAAAAGAAGATCTCCATGCTATTCAAAGATCCCTCTCTTTTCCTCAATGACTACTTCCATAGGCTATAAAGATTCTTGTTTTTCCTCTTTCCACCATTCTCCTTGTTCAGGAACATAGCTATAGCATACTAAGTTAGAGGCTAGATGTATGAAGGAGGAGAGATGGGGCAAGTCTGAATTGGCTGTTGATACAGTAGTTATAAGCCCCAATAAGACTGGCACCAGCTAATTGCCACGATTCTTCCTCAACAAGTGTGGAGCAGACACTTCCATGGTTGAGGGCATGTGATCCTGGCAAAACGCAAAATATTGGCAGGGCCCCAGAATCAAGTTCAGGATTAGGAGTTACTGTCACTGGAACATAGTTTTTTCATCTGTGAAATGAGGGGACTCAATTAGATGGCCCCTGAGAGCCCCTGTAGCTAAGTGAAGTCAGGGGACTCTTTCAAAGAAAGAGACAATTGAAGAAGATGGCCAAGTATCTCCATACTCATTCCAAATCTGGCTTCCAGCTGTCTGACCAACCCAGGTCCTACTGGCCTTCTCAGTCAGTGCTTCCTCAGACCCATCAACAAATGTCAAAGGCCTAGAAGGCATCTATCATGCTCTACAAAACAAAAAACAAGCCAAGAACAAACTATTCATTTGGCTACTCAGCAATCTGGTTGTACCTCTCTGACTTCAAGGAAAAGAAGAAAAACTCTTTATTACTCCCAAACAAGGGCCAATTTGAAGACCTTTTGTACATTCCAGAACACTTTCTTGCCAGACCGTTAAAGCAAGAGGATTTGGAATAGGAAAAAGACTTTAGAGAAACTGTGTGTTTTACTATTCCTCCATTTTACTGGTGGTAAAACTGAGTGCCAGAGATGAACAAACAGGAATTGACAAGGCATAGGCACCCTAAGGATACTGAAGACAAAACACAAAAACTTCCTTAAGGCAACGTTTCATTTTCTGATTAATGGACAAAAGACAAGGAAGTTTATCTTCAAGTATTTTCTTGTAAGTCTGTGCTCATAAAATCGTGAACAGTTGGAAAGAAACAAACCACTGAAATTTCAAATGTATCTTACACAATATTGTTTGTACAAAAATACAAATTAAATAGAAATATAAAGCAATAATGATAATTTTATGTAAATCTGTTTTATGTGATATTGTTATATGTAACAATGTTTGTCGGTTCCCTTATTTGTGAAAATATTAATACCAGATTGAATCACATTCTATTGGCCAAAATCTCTACAAAACTTCCTTCACCATTAAATCTTTTTCAGAGTAAAGTGCCATTTCCTAATTTGAGACATTCTAAAGACTAGCTAAAAAATAAATGAAATAAAACAGGGCTGTGTGTTTATAGACTAACAAATAATTTGTCTGTAATGTATCATAAAACACATAAACCCCCTGCACAGATCTGTACAATATTATCTATCCATCACATACAAGTGTGGAGAACAAAGCTTAATGAGGTGCCCTTTCCAGGTCACTAGTCACCTGGGCATATTCCCTGACTTCATCAAATGAATAGCTTTTTGTGCCTTCCCATTCTTGAAGACAGCATGGAAAAGATCATGACCACATCGTTCAGGGTTTCCTTTTCCTTCCTCGGGGATAAGAAAATGTCCACTAGGTGTCCTATGTAGAGATAGCCTGCCTTTTTTCCACCTTTTGTTGGGATCAGCAATTGGGTTCATTAAAACATTAATTCCAAGGCCATTGGTAACCACGTAACTACATTTCAATGGACCATTGAAAAGATCTCTTAGCTTCTGTAACAATTCTCCACCAGAATCCAGCTAAATGTCTTCAATACTCCTTTTATTTTTCTTCATGCCTTCAATAATCTCTTGTGAGGTGTTGATATCAACCCTATCTCCCTGAGTAACTCTGAGATAAGGAGGCAACAATTTATAGCCCTTTGTGTTTTCAGTAACTGGAAACTTCTTACCTAGAATGTCCAAAACCTTTAATACAGTGTCAAGAGGATTTCCGGAATCTGGTTGAATGATCAGTGGTGCTTCTGCACTCCTGGGTACGACTAAATATCTTAAATCTTCCCCCCAGATTTTCTCACATGCATGAAAGATGGCATAGCTATCACTTACCACAGACACAGGCACTGATGAAAAACTATGTTACTCTATGTTGAAAGGCATCCTTTTCATGATGTTCACCCCAGGGTGTTGTGGCCCTGTGTTTTGTAGCTGGAACAGAATATCCAGGCATAGGATCTTTTTTCCATAATATTTTTTGCAATATTTCAGGGGAGAAATGAGATGTGTGGAGCTGAGCTGCCTCTTTAGCTGGAGGCTTTTGGGTTTATGGTTCCCCCTTCTATCAGAGGGCTGAGGATGGCCATGAGAGGGACTCCTCAGGCTGATTGGATCTTGCAAAATTAGGAGATTTTTCCAGTAATGAGCTTTGGGGAAAATGAGGGAAAAGTCCGATGTGCCAGAGTAGTAAGGCCAGGTGAGAAATGAAATGCTCTGAGTTGAGCTCCTTCTTGCAATGGAATTAATCCTGGGAATTCAGCTCTAGCACTAAAAACGTCAAGAATGTTCTTGTTAGTATGGATTGGATCAAAGGTATGGGTGCCTCAAGTGAAGGAAAGGTTGAGGAGGAAGGTGGAATAGGCCTTGAGCCGATGCTTCCTGGGTGGGAGAGCCTGCAGGAGTGGGTTGGCTGCTTCAAATAGAACATTACCTGTCCTGTTGTGTAGAAAATAACAGCGAGACGAGACCTGGGTTCAAGGAAATTTAGGGTGTGGATTTATTGATCAAGCGCATGAGTACTTGAAGTATACACTCAAATCAGGCAGTCCCGAACTGAGAGACTACAATGCTTATAAAGGCAAAACCCACAATTACACAATTAGGGAGGGTCGCTAGCAGAAGGAATGACTTACAGATGCAAAGATCAACTATTGGTTAGATCCATAGCTCAGGGCTAATTTGGGAATATGGCACAAGGATACAGGGGTGCAACCATCCTGTGACACACGGTGGTCAGCTTCCTAGAACGGGTGGCCCTCTTAGGTCGTGATCAGTTTTCTATAACTGGGTGGAGGTACAGGGTGGAATTTCCCAGAAAGTAACACCTACTTGATCAGCTATGGTCTGACTGGTGGGACCTAGCTTGGTCAGCAGAATAGTTGCACCATAACCCAGGGTGTGGAGACCCTATTTGGTAACAGTGGGGTTTCTCCTTAAGATAACTTATACTCTACCCTGAAACTACTCCATGCACATAATGCCGATGTAGAGAGAATACACAGAACTCTGAATCAGGAGAGAAGGGAGGGTCAGGGGGACTAGCCTTGGGCAATCTACCCAGAACTATACCTTAAGCTGTTTCAAGTCATTTCAGGGTGTAGGACAAAGACAAAGACAGAAATACACAGGGGACTGATGGTGGGCTCCAGTTTGGGTGTAACAGTCCCAGGTGATTTTTCTGTTTATTTTTGGCCACACTCTTTAAGAAATCTAATTGCTACTTCAACACCATCCCCTGTTGGTCTTTCAAGAAGTGAGGTGAACATCTCTGGCATAAAATTTCATGTGCCACATTCTTTTTTTGACAGTTCTCATTAAAATTTTATGTAAATGAGAAAGAATATGGGTGGGTATCCAGGACTGACAATATTTTACATACACATATATAGGTTTTTATTTTCAAGGCACCTAAAAAACATTCTTCAGTTCTACAAGCATTTGTTAAATACTTATGTGCAAGACACTGAGGATACAAAAACAAAACAGTCCCTGGCCTCAAGGAGCTAATACTCTACAAGGGAGAGCAACATAGATACGGATAAACAAACATCATACATTTAAAGTAAATATATCAAAATTTTTTGGGGGGGGGGACAGCACCTGAATAGGAGACATACTTGAACTGATCTTTGGAGGGAGTTAGAAATTTTGATAGGCAGAGGAAGAGCACGAGGAGGAGGGGAAGGTGGAGGAAGGGGAGCACAAGGGGAAGGAAAGCAATTCTAGATGTGAAAGACAGTCTGTGAAAAGGCAAACATTGGAGATAGAAGTTCATCTATGAAGAACAGCAAATAAGCCAGTATAGTTGAACTACAGAATTTACCTGAGGAGGATTTTGAAAACCAAATTAGGGAGGTAAAAGAAAAAATGGAAAAAAATGGAAAAAAAAATCCACTAATGAAATCAAGTCCCTAAAGAATAAGATTGGCGAAATGACTGCGGAGATTCAGAATCTAAATAGAGAAAATGACACCCTGAGAGGTAAAATCAGCCAATTGGAAAAGGAGTCTCAAAACCAAAATGAAGACAGTAACTCATTAAAAATTAGAGTTGAGCAAGTGGAAGCTAATGACTCTGAGTCATCAAGAAATAGTAAAACAAAATGTAAAGAATGAAAAAATAGAAAAAAATGTGAAATATCTGATTAGAAAAATGACTGACCTGTAAAATAGATACACCAGAGACAATTTAAGAGCTATTGGTCTACCAGAAATCTATGATGAAAAAAAAGAGCCTTGACAGTATCTTTGAAGAAATTATCAAAAATAACTGCCCAGTGGTCCTAGAACCAGAGGGTAAAATAGTCATTGAAAGAATCCACCCATCACCCCATGAAAGAGATCTCAAATTGAAAACACCAAGAAATATTATAGCCAAATTTCAGAATTACAAAGTCAAGGAGAAAATACTGCAAGCAGCCAAAAAGAAACAATTCAAATACCATGGAACTACAGTTAGGATCAAGTAGGATCTCTAAATTTCTACATTAAATGACAGGAGAAATTGGAATATTATATTCTAAAGGGCAAAGTTGCTGGGACTATGACCAAGGATCCACTACCCAGCAAAATTAAGCACAATTTTTCAGGCAAGGAGATGGACATTCAACAAAACAAGGGAATTCCAGACCTTCCTGATGAAAAGGCCAGAACTCAATGGAAACTTCCATCTTCAAATACAAAACTCAAGAGAGACATAAAAAGGTAAACAGGGGGAAAAAACCCCACAAACCTTATTAATCAAAAGGGCAAATTATTTACATCTTTATATAGCATTATATCATCTTATGTATGTTATATATATATAATATATATCTTGAATTTTGCCACCTTTTGTGATAGCAACATGATTCATTCTATTTGTTCAGATGTGTCCTGAGGCCACGGAACCACAAGGCAGAATGAGAGTTAATATACCCCAATTATTTTTTACAAAAGTGAACCATTCAAACATCCTAGAGTCTAACAAGACCAGCTGATCTCACTCTAAGAGGGAAGGAGACAGTGGGAACAGGAAGGGAATACCCAATCCCTTTTTCCAGTTTAGCTAAACCAACTTACCAATCACACTGTTGTACATTTATCTGGCTCTTAGAAAGTGTATATATTCTTAGAGACTGGTATTTTGCCTCCGGGACTCATGGAAAGGACCTTGTATTTCCAGGACTGGACTTTGGGTGGCCATTTGTTAAGAAGAACCCCTCCCATACCTCCCACCAGATGTTGGTGCTCCTGGGTATTGTGATGAACTTGAGTGTTAAAGTATGTAGCAAGGTTACTAATACAGTTGAAACTTTGTCTATTGGGTCACTCATCAGTCTCTGTGCTAATTTCTCTATGTCTTTCTGTTTGCTCTTCATTGCTGAATTAAAGTAAGATTACTAAGCCCTTTCAAGCTGTCTTTCCTTAGAAAAGCAGATCAAGAACTTGTATTAGCAGCCAACTCTGGGTGCTAGTGTGGTTGCTAAGATAGCATGGGAATGGCTATTTAAGGGCAGTTCACTTTTGAGTATTTGTCTGTTCTGGACACAGTGAGAATCTGGGTAGAAGGTTCTAGTACAAACTTCAGAAAGAAATACTCTTTCATTGCCATGCATTGGGTCTGAGTTTCTATTCTCACTTTTCACTCATCTCTAGCATGAATTTCTAGCCTTCAAAGGAAGACCTAGTAGGAATATGACTTCATTCCTGCTACAGTGCTTCCTCTTCTCTTCATTTGGGTCCCAGCACCAAAGCAATGGGTGAGAACTTCTAAATGATGGGAGAGAAACCAACCCTGTTTTCTGTGAGCAGAGTCTCCAGGACTCTGTCTGGGGCTCTTTGGGAAAATGGAGTTGCCTGATGAAGATGATGCTTCTGCTGCTGCTGCTGGGATTAATTCCATTTCAAGAAGGAGCTGAGCTCAGGACATTTCATTTCTCACCTGGCCTCACTACTCTGGCACGTCTGACTTTTCCCTCATTCCCCACAAAGCTCATTACTGGAAAAATCTCCTTATTTTACATGATCCAATCAGCCTGAGGAATCTCTCTTTCATGGCCATCTTCTGCCCTCTGGTAGAAGGTGGAACCATAAACACCAAAGCCTCCAGATAAAGAGGAAGCTCAGCTCAGGACCTCTCATGTCTCCCCTGGCCAAGCCGGTCTGAAGCATCTCTGTCTTTTCCCCCACCTGTATCCCTAGCTTAGCACAGTGCATGACACATAGTGGGGACTTCCTATTTATTGACTCCTGATGGATGAGGAGAAGGAGGGCTGGGGTTACTCCTTCTCTGTCCCAACTTCTTCTAATGAGCAGGGAGGCAAAACAAACCACTTTGAAAGAGGCCCCTGAGATTATCTTCTGGGCACAAAGGAAGAGGAAATTGAAGACTTTGCACAAGAATCTGGATCCTAAGAGCAAATCTAGCTTCTGGTGCCTAAACAGCCCAGATCCTCCCAGCCTTCTGAGTCAGTGCTTCCTTAAGCCCATCAACAAATGTCCAAGGGCCTCCTGAGGTGTGAATCCTAACAGGGTTCACAAGTCTCTGCTCCTCCCCTCCCAGTTCCCTGACCTTCGGGTGGGGTGGATAAAAGGGGCCAGGAAGAGGGAAACACACTCAGATTTCTGAGCCCAGGAGACTCGAACTCCACTTGTGCCCAAGGTCCCTGTGGCTTAAGCAACACAGAAAGCTTCAGCGGAGCCCTATCTGGACTTGTGGCCCTCTTTTCTCAGTTCCGGCGGCTTGCTACCTGGTCAGCACCATGGGGGAGGAGGTACAGAATCATTCTGCAGCCCCTGGTTTGGCACGGAGCTGGAATGTGGTGGTGGCTGGAGATATTGAAGCGCAGATTCGAGAAATCCAAAGGAAGAAAGCAGCTCTTGATGAAGATCAAGGAGTTGGCCTTGATTCTACAGGTTATTATGACCAAGAAATTTATGGCGGTAATGACAGCAGATTCTCTGGCTATGTAACCTCAATTGCTGCAACTGAATTAGATGATGATGATGACTACTGCTCATCTACTAGCCTGCTTGGCCAGAAGAAGTCAGGATACCAAGCCACAGCGGCATTGCTTAATGACAAAGCACAGTCCATAGAACAGTATGACCCGTTTTCCGAACACCGTCCTTCAAAGATTGCAGGTCGTGAAGATGAATATAAAAAGCACAGGCGAAGTATGATAATTTCTCCAGAGCGTCTTGATCCTTTTGCAGATGGAGGCAAGACACCTGATCCTAACATGAATGCTAGGACATATATGGATGTTATGCGAGAACAGCATTTGACTGAAGAGGAGAGGGAAATTAGGCAACAACTAGCAGAAAAAGCAAAAGCTGGAGAACTTAAAGTTGTCAATGGTGCATCATTCCAGCCTCCTTCAAAACGCAAAAGGCGTTGGGATCAGACAGCTGATGAGACGCTTGGTCCAACTCCGAAAAAGCTCTCAAATTGGGATCAAGCAGAGACTCCAGGGCATACACCTTCCTTGAGGTGGGATGAAACACCTGGTTGTGCAAAGGGTAGCGAGACACCTGGAGCAACACCTGGCTCAAAAATATGGGATCCTACTCCTAGTCATGCCCCAGCAGGAGCAGCTACTCCTGGACATGGTGATACGCCTGGTCGTGCAACACCAAGCCATAGAGGCACAACCTCAAGTACACGGAAAAACAGATGGGATGAGACCCCTAAAACTGAAAGAGATACTCCTGGTAATGGAAGTGGGTGGGCTGAGACTCCTCGTACAGATCGTGGTGGAGACTCAATTGGTGAAACACCGACTCCTGGAGCAAGCAAAAGAAAGTCACGTTGGGATGAAACACCAGCTAGTCAGACGGGTGGGAGCACTCCTCTTTTGACTCCCGGTAAAACACCATTTGGCACACCTGCTATGAATATGGTGACACCTACTCCAGGTCACATAATGAGCATGACCCCCGAACAGCTCCAGGCATGGAGATGGGAGAGAGAAATTGATGAGAGAAATCGTCTGCTTTCTGATGAAGAGTTGGATGCTATGTTCCCAGAAGGACATAAGGTACTCCCTGCACCTGCTAGCTATGTTCCTATTCATACTCCAGCTCGGAAGCTGACAGCAACTCCTACACCTTTAGGTGGCATGACTGGATTCCACATGCAAACTGAAGATAGGACTATGAAAAGTGTTAATGACCAACCATTTGGAAATCTTCCATTTTTAAAACCTGATGATATTCAATACTTTGATAAACTGTTGGTGGATGTAGACGAATCGCTACTTAGTCCAGAAGAACAAAAAGAGAGAAAAATAATGAAATTACTTTTAAAAATCAAGAATGGCACACCTCCAATGAGAAAGGCTGCATTGCGTCAAATCACTGACAAAGCTTGCGAATTTGGAGCTGGGCCTTTGTTTAATCAGATTCTTCCATTGCTGATGTCTCCGACGCTTGAAGACCAAGAACGTCATTTGCTCGTCAAAGTGATCGATAGAATTTTGTACAAGCTCGATGACTTGGTTCGACCCTATGTCCATAAGATCCTCGTGGTTATTGAACCATTGCTGATTGACGAAGATTACTATGCCAGAGTGGAAGGCAGAGAGGTCATTTCCAATCTGGCTAAGGCTGCTGGCTTGGCAACCATGATTTCCACGATGCGACCTGATATAGACAACATGGATGAATATGTCCGTAACACAACAGCTCGAGCTTTTGCCGTCGTCGCATCTGCCTTGGGCATTCCTTCCTTGTTGCCCTTCTTGAAAGCTGTGTGTAAGAGCAAGAAGTCCTGGCAGGCTAGGCATACTGGTATTAAGATTGTACAGCAAATTGCTATTCTTATGGGTTGTGCCATACTCCCTCATCTCAGAAGTTTAGTTGGAATCATCGAGCATGGTCTCATGGATGAACAACAGAAAGTGCGGACCATTAGTGCTTTGGCTATTGCTGCTCTGGCTGAAGCAGCTACTCCTTATGGCATTGAATCTTTTGATTCCGTGTTGAAGCCTCTGTGGAAAGGTATCCGGCAGCACAGAGGAAAGGGCTTGGCTGCCTTCTTGAAAGCTATCGGATACCTTATTCCTCTCATGGATGCAGAATATGCAAGCTACTATACTAGAGAAGTGATGTTAATCCTTATCAGAGAATTCCAATCTCCTGATGAAGAAATGAAAAAGATTGTGTTGAAGGTGGTAAAGCAGTGTTGTGGGACAGACGGTGTAGAAGCAAATTACATCAAAACAGAGATTCTTCCTCCTTTTTTCAAACATTTTTGGCAACGCAGAATGGCGTTGGACCGAAGAAATTACAGACAGTTAGTGGATACCACGGTGGAGTTGGCAAACAAAGTAGGTGCAGCAGAAATGATTTCCAGGATTGTGGATGATCTGAAAGATGAAGCTGAGCAGTACAGGAAGATGGTTATGGAAACTACTGAGAAAATAATGGGGAACTTGGGTGCAGCAGATATTGACCACAAACTCGAAGAGCACCTTATTGACGGCATCCTTTATGCCTTTCAGGAACAGACCACAGAGGACTCAGTGATGTTGAATGGTTTTGGAACAGTAGTCAATGCCCTTGGTAAAAGAGTCAAACCATATTTGCCTCAGATCTGTGGTACGGTTTTGTGGCGTTTGAACAACAAATCAGCCAAAGTCAGACAACAGGCTGCTGACCTCATCTCTCGTACTGCTGTTGTTATGGAAACTTGTCAAGAGGAAAAATTGATGGGACATTTGGGGGTTGTCCTCTATGAGTACTTGGGTGAAGAGTACCCTGAAGTATTGGGAAGCATCCTTGGAGCACTGAAGGCCATCGTGAATGTGATAGGTATGCACAAGATGACGCCACCAATTAAAGACTTAGTGCCAAGGCTTACCCCAATCTTAAGGAATAGACATGAGAAAGTACAAGAAAACTGTATTGATCTTGTTGGACGTATTGCTGACAGGGGAGCAGAATATGTCTCTGCACGAGAATGGATGAGAATTTGCTTTGAACTTTTAGAGTTGTTAAAAGCTCATAAAAAAGCTATCCGCAGAGCCACAGTCAACACATTTGGTTACATTGCAAAAGCCATTGGACCTCATGATGTATTGGCTACACTGCTAAATAATCTCAAAGTTCAAGAAAGACAAAACCGAGTATGTACAACAGTGGCCGTAGCTATCATAGCAGAGACATGTTCACCATTCACAGTCTTGCCCGCGCTGATGAATGAATATCGAGTTCCTGAGTTGAATGTTCAGAATGGTGTTTTGAAATCACTTTCTTTCTTGTTCGAATATATTGGAGAAATGGGCAAAGACTATATTTATGCTGTAACACCATTACTTGAAGATGCTTTGATGGACAGAGATCTTGTACACAGACAGACTGCCAGTGCAGTGGTGCAGCACATGTCTCTTGGGGTTTATGGATTTGGTTGTGAAGATTCTCTTAATCATTTGTTGAATTATGTTTGGCCTAATATATTTGAGACATCTCCCCATGTTATTCAAGCAGTTATGGGAGCCCTGGAAGGCCTAAGAGTTGCCATTGGACCATGTAGAATGTTTCAATACTGTTTGCAGGGTTTGTTTCACCCAGCCAGAAAAGTCAGAGATGTGTACTGGAAGATTTACAATTCTATCTACATTGGTTCACAGGATGCACTCATAGCACATTATCCAAGAATCTACAATGATGAAAAAAGCACCTATGTTCGTTATGAACTTGACTATATCTTATAATTTTGTTTGTTTTTGTGTTTAATGCACAGCTGTTCCACACCTGAAATTTGCTTCAATTTGGTGATGTAAAATTTTAAACTTTGCAGATGAATGTAGAACCGGTCATAGAAGACGACCTAGAAATCCTGTAGAATGATTTTTAAATAACCTGTCTTTGTTTTTGATGTTAAACAGTAAATACCAGTAGTGACCAAGGACACAGTGATTACACACGATGTACTAGAGGGATTTCATTTTGAATTTATCTTTATGAAGATTTAGATTTTACTCTTTGTGTTCAAATGGGATATTTATTTGAAAAATAAACATTTCTTTACAAAAAAAAGTGTAGAAGATGAGCAAGAACTTTCAGGGATCTTCTTGAAAACTCTAAACTATACTACATGGTGTAGTCGTTTTAAAAACAGGGAAATCATTGCTAACGTTCGCAGTTTGTCACTGCAGAAAAGGCTCCATCAGGTGGAGTTGGCCTCTTTGGCAAACCTTTGTCCTGAGACAGCAGAAGAGACTAAGGCTCTGATTCCAAGCCTGCAGGGTCGATGTGAAGATGAGCAAAGGACAGATTCTTGACGATATCCAACCAAGAAGAGCTTCCGGTATTAGTAAGAGGAACCTAGCCCTTCAGTGAAGATAGAAGGGAAATTTCCCCAAATTCCTCTACAGCTGAGAAGAGCTCAGACTCTCTTCAGAGACCATACAGAACTTGAGTGGTAAAAGTTGCTCAAGCTTCCTGTGGACAAGGCAATGCAAAGTCTTGTATCAATAAGTCATTCAAACTTGTGGAACAGCTGTGATTCTGATTGACTCTTTGAATATTGGAGACGAGGCTAAGGCCAGGAATGTCATTGACTCTTCAAGGGGCTTTGGAGTGATTTCCTTTAGTAAAGGGTTTTGGTTTTTTATTTTTGTTTGTTTTTTTTCTTGGAGGGGGGAAGGCAGGGAAATTGGGGTTAAGTGACTTGCCCAAGATCACTACATGTGACAAATGTCTGAGGCCAGATTTAAACTCAGGTCCTTCTGACTCCAGGGCCTGGGCTCTATTCACTTTACCACCTAGCTGCCCCTTAATGAAGGTTTTGAAATGAGATAGTGGACCAGTACTTAGATACTTGCATCATCCTCTCCATCCCTTCTCTTCAAGGGAAATGTTTAGGGGGTAAGAGGAAAGTGCGAGAATTTAGCCAGTAAATACATATGGCATGTTACTGATTACTTCATATCACTGAATTGGGCACTTCATTTATATTCACATTTCTGTTATGAATTTCAAGCTATTGTGAAATATTATTGACACAGATTAGAATATATAAAAATAATTTGAGTAAAAAAAAGTTGTGTCTCATATAAATGATGGAAGGAAAAATCAAAGTGAACCTATGCTTGAATGTTTTAAATTCTTCAAAAACAGAAAAACTGAACACCTCTCAATCTTGAAGTACCATATAGTCAATTTGGCCAAAACTCAGAGGGGAAAAAAAAGATAGAGAAACTACTGGCAGTCTTAGGGCACCACTGTGTACTGATTCAAAAGAACTTTGATTTAAGAGGCTCCGATTGGCCTGTCGCCTATCCTCAATGTATCCTTTGAGGTTTTGGAGCAGCAGGGAATTTGTGGGATTTACTCTTCTGACAGTCGCTCTGGGAAAGAGGACTTTCTGAGTTGAAGTTGGTCCTCCATCCTGATTTTAAATGCCATTCAAATCAATATAGGTTTGGTATATCACTGGAAAGTATTGGGGAGGACCAGACAGACTGAGACTAGATTCTGGTTGGGTCATCATAATGAACTAACTTTGGGACAGTTTTCCTTTCTAGCCCTAAATTTCAGCATTGATTTCTGAAAGGTCATGCAAATATTTTTGGTAATTGCTTCTGTCACACCCTAAAATCTGTTAGTGTAACTCAATTTGATAATAGTAGGGGGGATTCCATATTGGATATCCAGGTAGTTGTGCACTTCCTACCAAGTCAACTTACTCTAGGAAAAAAAAATTATTTTTCAATAAAGTTATGACAGCCTGCATTTTATGGAGTAGTAAGGACTTTGAAATCACGTCATTTCCTACAAATGTAAATACAAAAAAAAAAACATTTCATGAGAGCAGTCATTGACTGATTGAAACTCTGCATCTCTCCTAATGACTACTACAGTGTCCTATACACAGTTGGTACTTCCATGTCAAATGGAAGGAATAAAATTAACCCAACAGCTGCTACATATCTGAGAAATCAGTTCCGTAGAAGCTGTAGATCCATAAGAAGAACCAAGTTTTTTTCTAGGTCAGGGGTTCTTTCTTTCCTTGAGGTATAGTGTTCTTATGTGAGGAGTCTTGGCACACTGTTTAAGTTGGCAGCAAAGTAGGTTACTAAGTAGTTAGGCCTTTGGACCCATTACCCGAGGCTTGCAGTTCCTCTGGCCTTCTCTCTGGCCTCCCTCTAAGGCCACTCCCATTCTCCTTCCTCTTGTTACTGCCCCTAGACTTTCAGCCAACAGAGCTGTTGTAGCAATGATGGCAAATTCCTGCTGAGCATTTGGGCTAGGCTAGGGAATCCTAAAATCTCTGAGTGTATGGAGGAAATGGGGAAAGAGTGAGAGTAGAGAGGCCTGCAAATTTGCAGTTTAGGAAGACAACATTTTCTGAGGCATCTAGCAAAGCCGTGTGTTTACAGACTAACAAACAATTTGTCTGCAATGTATCATAAAACACCTAAACTCCCTGCACACACCTGTACAACATTATCTATCCATCACATACAAGCATGGAGAGCAAAGCTTAATGAGGTGCCCTTTCCAGGTCACTAGTCACCTGGGCGTCTTTCCTGACTTCAAATGAATAGCCTTTTGTCACCTTCCCACTCTTGAAGACAGCATGGAGAAGATCATGACCACATTCTTCAGGATTTCCTGTTCCTTCCTCGGGGATAAGGAAACGGCCCCTAAGTGTCCTGTGTAAAGATAGCCTGCCCTTTTACTGCCTTTTGTTGGGATCAGCAATTGGGTTCATTAAAATATTGATTCCAAGGCCATTGGTAACCACATAACTACATTTCAATGACCATTGAAAGGATCTCTTAGCTTCTGTAACAATTCTCCACCAGATTCTGAGGAAATATCATCAATACTCCATTTGTTTTTCTTCATGCCTTCAACAATCTCTTGTGAGGTGTTGATATTGATGTCTATCTCCCTGAATAACTCTGAGACAAGGTG
>JAQQSZ010002477.1:0-14748 GCA_028646595.1 Phalanger gymnotis | reverse complement strand
ATAGGAAACGTGGGTTTGCTCTGGCCCCACAATCTGTGGGCCATGTCCATTACATTCCATACCTTTCCCAGTGTTCTTCAGTACCTTGAGAGGGTTGAGGAAGATAGCGGTGTCTCCCATCTCTGCCATTGACTAGGTGTCCTACTGATTGTGTTCCTCCAATTTGGTCCCTAGGCCTTTTCCACTTTACTGCATGGTGTCCTCTGCTGTGAGTGAATAAATACTTCAGCAACAAGCATTTATTAAGAACTTATATGCTGGGCACCCTGCTAAGTGCTAGGGATTCAAGGAAAGGCAAAAATAGTCCTTGTTCTCAAAGAACTCATATTTAATATGGGAGACAGCGTGAAACAATCATGTACAAACAAGCTATAGATGAGATAAATTGGAGATAATCAACACAAGGAAGGCACTAGCCTTCCTATAAAAAGTAAGACTTTAGCTGAGGCTTGAAGAAAGCCAGGGAAGCCAGGAGGCAGAGGCTAGAAGAGAGAGGATTCTAGAATGGGAGACAGGATGCTTGGAGGTAGGAGATGGAATGTTTTGTTCAAGAAAGGAAATAAGCATTTATTAACGTCCTACTATGTGCTAAGCACTTTATAAATACCATCTCAGCGATCCTCACAGCAGTACTAGAACGTTGGTACTATTAATTATCCCTATATTATGGCTGAGGAAACCAAAGCAGAGAGGTTCCGTGAGTTGTGTAGAGACAAACATCTAGTAAGTGTCTGGAGCCAAATTTCAACTCAGGTCTTCCTGACTCCAGGCTAGGAATCGCTGAATCACAGAGTGATCGTTGTATCTAATCAGACTGGAAAAGTGAGAAGGGGATAGGTAGGAAGCGTTTAAAAGCTAAACAGAGGATTTTATATATAACCCTAGACATAATAGGGAGCCACTGCCATTTATTGAATAGGGAGATGACTTAGTCAGATTTCTGCTTTAGGAAGACCAGTTTGACAGATGTGTAGGACATGGACCAGAATGGGGAAAGACTTGAAAGGGAATATTTCTAGCCTGATGAGGATTTGGTCCTGGGAGAGTGGGGAGGTGTCAGAGTGATGTACCCTGCTTTGGGCAGCCTAATTATTGCCCTGCAATCCTAGGAATTATTTGGCAGATTGAAGACATTGGAGACTGGGAGGTAAGAAGATGGTCCAGAGACTAATAATGGGAATGGTCAGATGTGTAGATGAGAGCAAACTGCTGGAACTCACCTGGGTTCTCTGCTCCTTCCCCTCTGTCCACTAAACAGATTTCACTCAAAGTCCATAATTGTCAGCAGGACCACAGAGTGATTGATAACCTTGTATCCTTTGTGCTCAGCAAGCAGAGGAAGAGACAAGTAATCTGCTGGTTCCGGGCTGCCTGCCAAAAGTAGCCAGTACTTAAAGTTTTGTTGCCTTGACTGTTCATCTTTTCAATATTGATTTTCAGTTGTTTATATAAAAAAGGAAAAAAGAAACGGCGGTGACCAAAACCATGACTGTTTCATTCTTTACATTTGTACCACCAGCATCTAGTATAGTGCCTAACACATAGTAAGCATTTAATATTTGTTGGTCCATTGATTCGGATTTGTTTGCAAGAACAATTGCTTACATCAAGAAAGATGCAAACTTACTAATTGAGTTTCAGCAAAAAACCTTTGTGTAATTAATTGGTCAATGGTATTGAAAAATGAATTTCGTGATTTAGTAAGCACAACCAACAATGCCATGTCTGAGAAGGCATTTCTCATTCTGCATCTCTGATGTGGCACATCTCTGCCAAGAGGTGGGAGGTATTTCATTATCAATATTTTGTGGTCATGATTGGTTGATTGCAGCATTGGTCAGAGTTCTGAGATCTTTCAAGGCTGTTTTTCCTTCACAATATTAGTGTGATCATCGGTTGTTCATTTGATTCTGCTAATTTTACTCTGCATCAGTTCATATAAGTCCTTCCACATTATTCTGAATCCATCATTTTCTTATTCTTCATAGTTTATAATAACCAATTCACTTCCTATACAGTAATTTGTTGAGCCATTCTCCAATTGATGGGTACCTGCTTAATTGTATTATTCTACTGATGTGTGAATATGATCGGGAGTGGTGTGATGCTACAATTTTCAAAAAATTGTGTCTGAAGATTACTTCAGTGTCAATAGAGAGGCATATGTTGGGCATGAATAGGCTGTAATGCATGACAAATGAGGAATTGCACAAGAGAAAAGGTATGAAGGATGCAATCAGACAAATTGATGACAACCAGAAAAAGGGACGGACAGCCAAAATACTTCTTTGGTATCCAACATCAGGATTTAATATTTGTATGTCCAATATCAAGACAATACCAGATATTAATTAATCTGACCTTTTGGGTTAATATTAGAATGTAAGTTTCTTGACAGTTGGGATGTTTTCATCCTTTGTATTGCTTTCACAGGCCTTGTGCATAGTAGGCACTTACCAAATGCTTGCTGGCTGGGTGACTTGAGTCATTTGTCCATATTCTCCCCTACATTAGAATGTAAGCTCTTTGGGAGTAAGGATTGTTTCATTCTTTACATTTATATACTTACTGTCTAGCACGAGTGCCTTCCTTTCCTCTCACTTTCTTCTTAACTCTCTACAGTTTGCTTTTTACCAAAACTGCTCTCTCCAAATTTACTAACAATCTCTTAATCATTCTATTTAATGGTCTTTTCTCAAGCCTCATCTTTCTTGACTTCTCACCAGCCTCTGATGCAGTAAATCGGTTTTATTCTTGATATTCTTTTCTCTCTAGGTATTCATCACATTACTTCTCCTGGTTTTCCTCCTACCTAACTGACTGCTCCTTCTCAGTCTTCTTTGCTGCATCTTCATCTAAGTCACAACTACTAACCACGAACATCCCATTGACTCTGTCCTGGGCCCTCTTTTCTCCTTCTAAACTATTTCACTTGGTGATGTCATCAGTTCCTGTGGATTCAATTAGTTGTATGATGATGACTCTCAAATCTACTTAGACAGCCCTAACCTCTTTGCTGAACTCCAATCTCCAACTATTAGACATTTTGCACTGGATGTGTCATAGACATCTTAAACTCGACATGACCAAAACTGAATTAACTTTCTTTATCTCTAAACCTTACCCTTTCATTATTTATTTATCTGTTTGTTTGTTATGCTTTGAGTTCTGAGCTGTCTGTCTCCCTCCCTCTTAACCCAGCACTAGAGAAGGTCAACACCATACAATACATATTTCCATATATCAGTTCTGTTTCTGGCTCCTGGTCTGGTTGGTCCGCAAGGCCCACACTGGGCTCTGCTCCGCTCCGCTCCCAGCTCCTTGAGGGATAGACCTTCCCCCGAGAACATCCAGGCTGTCCTGGGCTGGAGCCCTGCTTTCCTCTGCTATTTTGCGGGTTCTGCAGTTCTAGAATTGGTTCAGAGCCATTTTTTGTAGGTTTTTGGAGGGACTTGGCGGGGAGCTCATGCTAGTCCCTGCTTTCCAGCTGCCATCTTGGCTCTGCCACCCCCCTCCCCCAATTCATTTTCAATTTGCATTTCTATGGTCATTTATTAAATGTAATTTTATTGCATTGTGATCTCAAAAAGATATATTTAATATTTCTCCTTTTCTAATTAACTATAAAGTTTTTATGCCCTAATATATGGTCAATTTTTGTAAACATTCTTTGTACCACTGAGAAAAAGATATTTTCCTTTTATTCCCATTCAATTCTGTCCCGATGTCTATCATATCTAGCTTATATAAGATTCTATTTATCACCTTACCATCTTCCTTATTTATTTATTTATTTATTTATTTTTTGGTTAGATGTACCTAGTTCTGAGAGGGGAAGGTTGAAGTCTCCAGCTATTATAGTTTTGCTACCTATTTCTACCTGTAATTAATCTTTTCCTTTAAAAATGTGAATGCTATAGCACTTGGTGCATATATGTTATAGTATTGATATTACTTTATTATCTATGGTACCTTTTAACATAATGTAGTTCCCCTGTCTATATCTCTTAATGAAATCTGTTTTAGCTTTAACTTTGTGTGAGATCAGTGATTGCTTCCCCTGCTTTTTGTTTTTATATCAACTGAAGCTTAATAAATTCTACTCCAGACTTTTATTTTTACTTTGTGTGTGTCTCTCATCTTTAAATGTGTTTCTTGTAAACAACATATTGTTGGGTTGTGGTTTTTGATCCATTCTGCTATCCATATCAATTTTATGGGTAAATTCATCCTATTCATATTCAAAGTTACAATCACTAAATGTGTATTTCCCTCCATCCTATTTTCCTTACTGTTTATCCTCCTCTTCCCCCTTCTCCTCCTCCCCTTTCTCCTCCTCTTCCTCTTCTTCTTCTTCTTCTTCTTCTTCTTCTTCTTCTTCTTCTTCTTCTTCTTCTTCCTTCTTCTTCCTCTCCTCTCTCTCTCTCTCTCTCTCTTTCTCTCTCTCTCTCTCTCTCTCTCTCTCTCTCTCTCTCCCCTATCCCTTCTCAGAAGTCTAATTTACTTTTGAATCCTGCCTCCCTAATCTGCATACTCTTCTGAGTCCCTCCCTTATCCTATCCCATTACCCTCCTATTTCTCTGTAAGGTAAGAAGACTTTTATACCCTACTAGATGAATATGTTATTCCTCCTTTAACCCAGTTCTGATGATGATAAGTTTCCCTCACTACCTGCCCTCCACCCTCCCCTCTTCTCCACTGTAATAGTTCTTCCATTTACAACTCTTCTGTATGAGATAATTTACTCGATTTTACCTCTCCCTAAGCAACATTAATTTTTAGGATTATTCCATCACAATCAACTCAATTCCAAGCTTTCTATCTATGTATACCTTTCTCAAACTATCCTAGCAATGATGACATTCTTAAGAGTTACAGATAATGTTTTTTCATATAAGTAAACAGTTTGACCTTATTAAATAATTTATAATTATTCTTTCATGTTTACCTTCTTGTTTCTCCTGATTCTTGTAGGTCAAAATTTCTGCTCAGTTCTGGTCCTTTCCTCACATATACATGAATGTCCTTTGACTCATTAAACATCCATCCAGGTTACAACTCAGCTTCCTTGAGTTGGTGGCAAACCCAGCTTCTTTGCTCTTCAGAATATCATATTCCATATCCTTTGATCTTTTAATGTAGAATCTGCTAAATCTTGTGTTATCCTGACTGTTGTTCCACAATATTTAAGTTGTTTCTTTTTAATTGCTTATAATAGTTTCTCCTTGACCCAGGAGCTTTGAAACTGTGAGCTTTCATTTTAGGATCTTTCAGACAGTGATTGGTAGATTCTCTCAATCTCTATTTTACCTTCTAGTTTAAAACTTCGGGGCCATTTTCCTCAATTGTGTCTTACATCTTTTTTTTTTTGAGCAGAGGGAAGGTAGGGCAATTGGGGTTAAGTGACTTGCCCAAGGTCACACAGCTAGTCAAGTGTCTGAGGTCAGATTAGAACCTAGGTCCTCTTGACTCCAGGCCTGGTGCTCTATACCCACTGTACCACCTAGCTGCCCCTCCTTAATTGTTTCTTGAAGTAGTGTCTAGAGTTTTTTTGGTAATCATAACTTTCAGGTAGTCCAACAATTGTTATATTATTTGATCTGTTTTCCATGTTACTTGTTTTCTAATGAGATATTTCACATTCTCTTCTATTTTATTTCATTTAAAAATTTTGTTTTATTACTTCCAGATGTCTTATGAAATCATTAGCTTCCACTTGCCCAACTCTAATTTTTAAGGAATTATTTTCTTCTAAAAGTGTTTGGATCTCTTTTTTCCTAATTGGTCAACTTTCCTTTCATAATTTTCTTGATTTTTTTAAATCGCTGTTATTTTTTTTCCTAAATTTTCTCTTATTTAATTTTATTTATTTAACCTCTCTTATTTAATTTTCAAAAACCTTTTTACACTCTTCCAATAACAACTTCTGGTCTTGCAACCATTGTACATTGTTCTTTGAAGCTTTACAAGTAGTTGTTTTGACTTCGTTGTCTTCTGAGTTTGAACCCTGATCTTCTCTATCACCATAATAACTATTTATGTTTGGGTTCTTTCTCTGCTGCTTACTTATTTTTTTTTGAAAGCCTATTTTTTTGATAGTTAATTTTATGTTAGGATCAGACTCTTCTCCCCCCATAGGGGATAATGTTTCAGGCTTCAGGTTTTTCATGCTCTTCTTTTCTGAGCTCTATCTGGGGACCTTCGGTTTTTTGGTTTTCTAGCATCTTGTATTCCAAGGCCAGGCATGGTCACTATATGCCTTGGGTGTCCTCAGGTACTCCTCTCCACCTCTGAGCAGAGACCAGGGCCCCCAGCACCTCTGCCAAAGTTCTTGCTCCATGCTGACACTTAGGCCACTGCAAACATCGGCTCACCCCTCTGCCCTGGTACCAAAACCAGGACCTTTGTTCTCTTGCCAGTAACCCAGTAACCACAGCCAGCAGGACCCCATCCCTCTGCAACATACTCTCCCGCGTGCCGTCCCTCCTGTTTGCCCTCAGCCACAGCCTGGGACAGCTCCATTCAGGTCTCAGCCTCATCTTCAGAGGCAGTTGAGGTACTCTGCGCTCCCTTGCTCACCCTCTGTGCGAGGGCTCCCCCTCTGCCCTCCACCCCGGCTTCTGACCAACCGCCCCACCCCCACATGGTCTGAGGGGAGAAAGTTCCCAAAAGTGAGGCTGCCGCAGGGCTTGCTGTTTGTTAACTGGCCAGTATCCGACCTGGCCATACAGCTACCTGAAGGTCAGATCACTCCTAAAGTGCTCCTGAGTTATCTTAGGCTGGACGACTGTTTTACCCCAACTTTTAATTTTTCTGCCACTCTAAAATTCCCTTTGAGTCATTTTCAAAGTTATTGTGGTCAAGGCGGTGGATTCTGTAAAGCCAGGTAATAACCTGCCTTATTTTGCCATTTCCCACACCCTCCCCTCTTCTTAGCTTCTCTGTGGTCCAAAGTGGTCCAAAGTACCACTGTCCTCCAGTCTCCCCGGCTTGTAAATGGGATGGTCATCTTCAGCCCATCATTCTCTCATCCCTCAGATCCAATCTGTGGCCAAAGACCATTGATTTGACCTTTCTAAGGTCTCTCCCATACTCCCCTTTCTCTCCTGTGTGTACTCTGCTTTGTACACCAAATTGGGCTTAGTTTAGATTTCTTCAAAATTCTTTGTGAAAAAACTTTTCAAAGTATTTCTTTTGAGGCAAACCGTCTGCTATTAAGCATGACCATAAAACATTTACCCTTTAGACAAGGATTTCTCTTAACTCTGTGACTCATAATTGACTCCAAAATTGTCTACCCTTACATAGACTCTCTTCTGTGAAGTAATGGTTGAAAATTAGATGTCCTTTTTTAAAAAAAAGACTTTTTTAATTGTCTCCTCTGTTCCAAAGAAGGAAATAAGAAGGCATTCTGGAAAAAAAATACCGATCAAACAAATGTTGTTACGGCCAAAAGAAATACTGAGGAAGACTGAGGTCGCTGGCATTTGGACTTTGCAATGGCTTCTTTTTCTTGAGTTTTCTTGCATGAAGGTTTACAACAACTAGGCATGTACCTGGTCAACAAGCATTTATTAAGTGCTTACTGTGATCCAGGCACTGTCCTAAGTTCTGAGTTAAAAGTGAAGGCAAAATCACAATTACTAATGTTCAAAGAGGTAACATTCTAACGAATTAAGAACAGCAAATAGCTCTGTACATACAAATGGAGGTAATCTCAGAGGGAAGGGGCTAGAAGCAGGGGGTTATGGGAAACAAAGATTGTTGCGGAAGAAGGGATTTGAGTTGAGGAAGCCAGGGAAACTAGGAGGTTGAATCAAAGAGGAAAAGCCTTCTAGGCATGGCATTTAGCCAGTGCAAATACACAGAGTTGGGAAGTAGAAGTATAATGTGTGAGGGAAAGCAAATGGGCCAATGTGTCTGGATCATGGGGTGAAGTGAGGGGAGTTAAGTATAATCATAACAAGAAAAGTCAGGAAGAGTCAAATTGTGAAGGGTTTTATATACCAAACACAGAGGACTTTCTATTTAATCCTGGAAGTAATAAGGAACCATTGACATTTATTGATTGTGGGAGGTGAGTGGGATGACATAGCTAGACCTGAGCTTCAGGAAACTCATTTTTGGCATTGAGGATGGATTGGAGGGGAGAGGAAAGGGAGACAAGTGGAAAGCTATTGAATATTATAGCAAAAGGTGATATAAAGGCCTCTATAAGGATGGTCATACGAATGAAGAGAAGGGGATGCATACAAGAGATGTTGTGAAGGTTGAAATGACAAGCTTTGACAACAGATTAGATGTGTGGGGTGAATGAGGAGTTGGTGATTCTAGCCAGGTTAAGAACCTGGGTGACTGTGATAATAATGGTGTCATTGAAAGAAATAGGAAAGTTCAGGAAAGAGAATTGGGGTGAAGGAGATGTATATTTTGTTACAGTACAAATAGTTAAACACAAATCTTACCAGATGACACTTTCCCCCTTCAATTTTTATTCCTAAGTAGCCATACCCAAGCTCACAGCCTACCTCTGCACCATTCTCTACCCTAATGGCAATGAATTTATGGTCTTTTGAGGGTCTATGCTGAGAGTCATCTTCCCCCCCGAAGTGCAGATTTTGCCTCTGGGTCTCTTCCTACATGAGGCTTTGTCTCCTGAGGCTTTAGGTGTCTCTCCCTCAATCACCCACCATATAGAACCAACTTAGTTTATTTTGAAATTGCTTATTTGAGGACAGCTTTGATGCTATTTGCCCTGGTACAGTTTTTTTTTCTCCTGCTGTTTGCCCTCAGTCATGGCTCTATTTTCACATGTATTTATACACAATAGTTTATGAAGAAGGTCATCCAACATTGTGGTGCTAGGGGAGTTTTGGCATCTTAATCTTCATCATCATCAAATGGATGTTACGATATTGTCCTTTACAGTATTCTGATTTTCTTATGCTTCAAAGGACCACTTTTAGAGAAAGGAGAAAGTAAAACCCAAACAAAAACAGTCATGATGTTGTTGCTATGTGACCCCATTTCAGGTTTTCTTTGCAAAAATACCAGAGTAGTTTGCCATTTCCTTCTCTAGCTCATTTTACAATGAGGAAAATGAGGCAAACAGGGTTAAGTGACTTGCCCAGAGTTATACAGCTTGTAAGTGTCTGAGGCTAAATTTGAACCCAGGCCCTCCTGACTCCAGGGTAGGTGCTCTATCCACTAGCTGCTGTCTCCAACAACAACAACAAACAACAACCAACAACAACTTCCATTATCATCAAATAGATGTTACTATATTGTCCTCTATAGCATTCTAATATCCTTCTGCCTCAAAGGGCTGCTTTTATAGAAAGTAAAAAGTAGAACCCAAGCAAAAGCTGCCATAATAACAAACATTTATGAAGTGCCTGCTGTATACAAAACCGCATGCTGGGCATTGAGATATAAAGTTTAAATAAGGTAGTTCTTATCCTTGTATAACTTAGAATTTAGTACCTGAAGGCACTTGGGAGGTTGGATGGCCTTGACCTTAGTAAGGTAGGGAGGTTTGATTAAAAAAGAAAATGTGACCACATCTCTCTCTTTCCCCCTACTCCCTCCCCCTGCCGCCATTTTCAACTCTGAGCTGAAAGAAAACCATGATCTGTCCTTCCATAGATACTTTTTGAAATAGATTTGTTGAGCAGGAACAATTTCTAGATCTGAGAAGTTGTCTCATTAGGCTGAATTTCCCAATTAAGCTATGATAAATGCTTTCCTAAATTCAAAACATGATCAATTTTTTGCTCAATTTATTCAGAATTAAGGCGAGCTGGAAGAAATGGGGGACACCTTAAATATCAGCTCTTGAGATTTTTAAAGTTTATTTTAACTAAACTAAAACCAGGAGGCAAAAGAATTACAGCATTCCTTTCCAAAAACTGACTTGGACCCTTGCAGTATGCTTCTGGAAACTCTTAGTTCCTTAGAGGGTAACACCTCTCTCAGATCCTCCAGACAGGAAATCTGCTTTCAGAAAAGAATTTGATTTTTGTTCAAGGAGATTATCATTAATTCTCAATATGACATTTATTGCTATAGGAATTTCCAAATAGTTAAAGCCTTAACCATACATGCACACATACACACCCATAGAAACTTAAAATTGGGACAAATAGGGATGTCAGGGTGAGTGGAGATGGAGGTCATGTAGAGGCCAACAACCCAGATAGGCAGTTTTTGGAGCAAAAGAATTTTGTGTTATGATTTTGATGAAACCTTTATAAGAAAATGATTAATCAGAACATGGGGAAAATACAGCATTTTCTTGGAGGAAGGGGTAACATTTATCCTTTCTCTCAGATAGAGATGTTTTCTTTGAACAAGGGCTAGACAAATTATGAAAGGCTTGTCTGACCTGAACATGTCCTTTCTGGAGTTTGAAAAAGAGAGAAGATGACCTTTCTACTGAGACTCAAGGCTGGTCCTGTTTTACAAATTGCCTGTTCTATACTGCCACACAAAGATGCCTGGTTGCGTTTTCTTTCTCTTCACAATCAGAGATAAAGAAAGGGTGACATCATGTGTTGTTCTAAGGAGCATCATGAAAGACATTTTTTCTGTTTTATTCCCCAACTCAAGCTCTACTCTTCAGGGAGCAGTCCTCTTGAGGATTAAAGTAAATGACCCAGAGAAATATAGACTGAATAAAAATAGGGTTAAACCATGATTCCAGAGGTTTGATATTGAAGAATGCCACCCATCCCTTGACAGAGAGGCGAAGGGCTAAATATGCAGGACGGGACACATATTTTTGGCCATGTCTAATATGAGAATTTGTTTTGAATGACTGGCACATAGTAAGGCCTCAATAAATGCTTGTGGACTACATATTTTTACAAGGGTTTTGTTTTTTCACTTTTTTCTGGGGGTTTAAGGGACGTGGGAATGAAAGAAAATAAATGGTTGCTGATTGAAAAATAAATAATTAAAAATTGAGTTTATAGCAAATACAGGATAGGGATTAAAGTGGATGGTGGGTGGGGACAGATGAAATAATGTATATATTTGCATTTAGATCCTTATTTGTCCTTGTCTGTAAAAATCACATAAAAAGAGATTGTTTTATGACATTATCTGTAAGTTATCTGTAACTAAACCCAGTTGTTTACAAGGCTCTTCCACATACTTGTAATTTTTTCCCTTTTCACCTTGGCTTCTTAGAATCCCTGTCTCACTTCAAGGTTTAGCTTGAATGATATCTTCTCCAATAGGCCTTTCTTTCCTCATTCCCCCCTGTCCCCCATATCCTTCCTGCCCAACCCATGTTGTTACTTTGCATTTAATTTTGCATATATTTTATTTATTGTATAGTTAAGGGCATTCCAAAGATGCTGGGCTCATACAGGCTTGGGCCAATCCTGGGGCACTGCTCTCAAGATAGTCATTTATTCTCTTTACAGGGAAATACGCCAAATAAAGTTTAGATACAGATTGTGTTCATATAGCCCAAATGTGTGCAACAAAGTTTCCAACGCCCACAGAGACATTCGTACAGTGTGGATATTGAGTATGAGAAAGCTTCTATTTCAACCCTGGAGACAATGTATGAGATACAGAGAATGCAGGGCAGCCCATGAACAGATGCAGAAATGCATCAAACACTCAGATTAGACTTCTCATGGGAGTCCCTTCCCATGGACATATTTGTTTGAGCATTTATTGAACACCTACTACATGCCAAGCACTATGCTGGGTGCTTCACAGATATTGATCCTCGCAACGGTTCTGTGAAGTAGGCGCTATTATCTCCCCCATTTTATAAATGACGAAGCTGAGACAGTCAGAAGTTAAGTGACTTGCTCAGAGTCATACAGCTAGTATGTGTATGAGGCTGGATTTGAATTACACTTTCCTGATTTCAGCTTCATCTATATCATTCAGCCGACTTGTATGGTCTAAATGACTCCAGAAAATAATTGGTCAGCACGGTACAGTTCTGCCCCTAAAACTTGGTGTTGGCCTTTCAGCCTCAAGATGATCTGCTGTTGAGGAAATCTCTCTCTGGAAGACCAGGCCTCCAAACTTTTGGATTTGAGGCAATCTCCCGACCCTGGGAAAAGAATGCTCTTAGGCCCCAATCTCTCAGGCCAACTGGACAATAGAACGCAGCTTGTTATGTGCTTCTTATGTACGTGATAATTTAAGTGCATTGGAGAGGAGGGAAGGAATGATCTCCCCCTACGCCACTTCTACACATATATACACTTTGCCACATTCTGAAAACTCAATTAGCCAATGATTATTAAGTATCTACTACATGCCTGGTGATACAAAGGAAAATGATTTAAAAATTCTTTGTTTACACTGTACTGGTGAAGACGGCTCCTTCCTTAAATAGAGATTTCAGAGTTCATGACTCCATCCCTATTTTAAACTTCAACATCTCCCTGGCAGTGGCCAAAGAGCAGGCTCACCAGAAATGGAAAAGCAAACACACGGAGAGATGGACTGGAGCAAGAAAAATAAACTCTAGCAATCTCTGAGCATCTGTTCCAATGTCCTCCTTCCTCCCTTCCCACCAAACCACCCTACAGAGTAGGGAGGAGGTTTGGGATGGAGGGACTGAGCTGTGCCCCTTGGTCTTCCTTCCCTTTCCTCTTCTCCACTTACTCCAAATCAAAGTACAAAGCAGCACCAGCCTCTGATTTTGCTAGACACACATGTTCTTTTTGAAGTTCAAGGAGCATGTTTTCCTGTGCTGTCCTAATGAGAAGACACTTTCTCCAAATCTTTTCTTCTTAGGGCTCTAAGAAGGATCTACTTCTTGCCCACATTCTGCCAGCTGTAGGACTATGAGATGATTTAATAGGATAGGTTTATTTTTCCAATTCATTTTTTCGTGTCATTCTAACATAACACTATCTAGAGCCTGGGAATGGCTAAATAAGAAATCTTAAGGGCAGAAACCACAGCTCAGGGATGGACAGGATCCTCTCCCTGAAAGCTACAAATCAGGGTGTTTGGATTTTTTTGGAGGATGTGGGGGAATACTTATTTTAGTGTCATACGTAAGTTTAGAAGGATTTTTTTGCAAGTGTGCTATGATTAACATGATTTTCCCCAGTTCCTGGGTTGGAGTGTTGCGGTTTCATGGTTTGTTGTGGTGGGACCATCTCAAAGAATTCAGACCTGGACCACCTTCAATCCAAGTAAAGGGACTTATTGACAATGACACTCTCCAGCAGGCTGGGTTCCAAGAGGAACCAGCAACTTAGTAACACAAGACAGGCAATTTTATAGTGCAATGATGCTGATTACACAATAGAAATTATAAATATTAAAAAGGCAGGAGGGGTTTGTTAAGGGGTCAAGTAATGGGAGAGGGGTTCCAGCCTTGATGGAACTGTGTGAGCAATTACTCACAATGCATACAGAAAAACCCATTGGGGGGCAGCATTTATGTGTGATAATGATATTATAATAAGCCTCTCTATGTCATAAGTTTACTCTAGGTCAGTTCTTTACTATTACTACACAGGCAGTATCTTGGTGGAAGCCCCTTCTATTCGGTGGTCAAACAACCCTGCTGCTTGCTGATGGGCTAGCTATTGTGGTCCTGTCTGGTCAAGATGGATAGTTAGGCATTGTGGTCCTGTCTTGGGCTAAAAGGATGATGTGATTATGGTTGAGTGCATAGGCACACCTGTTTAAACATGAGAAGGGATCTGGCATCAGAGGCTTGTTAGAGACAGTGATTAGCATTCCATCACATGGACACACCTATTGTTCTGGCGAGGCCTATGATTGAGGTTAGGGACTTGCTGTGTGGTTAAAGCTAGATTGTGTGGTTAAATCAGGACATGTCAGCTGTTCAGTGAGGCCCAGAAGGAAGTTAGAATTTTGGGGCTGTGGGCAGCTTAATTAGGACTCCGTCAGGAGGGAAAGAAAAAGCAAAGGGAGAGAAAGAGGTGATGAAGTGGAGAACTAAGGCTGATGGGGTTTTCCCCAATAACAAATTTCTGGGGGCATGGTGGAAAAGTCAGAGAAGTCTATATAAGTCTGTATTTGCAAATATATAATTAAATATAGTATGCTATATTATTAATAAAATGTAAATCTCTATGCACATATACACACATACATATATTAAAGAATATGAATTAAATTAAATATGAATTAAAGAATATGAAAAATCAGCAGAAAGTAGTTAAATATAAGGTAGTTGAATGAGGAAAGGCACTAGCCCTTGGGGAAAATCAGAAAAGACATTGGCTAGATGGTGGTACTTGAGCTGTGTCTTGATGGAAGTTAGAGATTCTTTAAGTGAGTAGTGAGTGCACTCCAGTTAGAGGAGACCACTAGCATACAGTCATGGAAATGAGGGAAGAAGTATTATGTGAGGAAGAGAGCAAAGACCAGTTTGCCTAAACTGTACAGTATCAGAAGTAGAGTAATGCAAAATGAAGCTCCTTAGAAAGATAGGTATGGACCAAGCTGTGAAGGGCCTTAAAAGCCAGAGTTTACATTTTGTCACAAAGGCGATAGGGAGCCATGGGGACTTGTGGAGTAAGGGAGCGACACAGTCATATCTACAGTTATGGAAAATTACTTTGACAGCTATTTGGAAGATAGAATGGATCGGGGAGACCGTTGAGGCAGGGAGAACAAGTAGAAGACCATTTCAGTAGTCCAGGTGAGAGGTGATGAGAGTCTGAACTAAGGTGGTGGTTAAGTGAATGAAGTAAAGGAATTCGCTGTGAGGAAAAGGCAAAGAGAGAA
>JAQQSZ010002476.1:0-14748 GCA_028646595.1 Phalanger gymnotis | reverse complement strand
AGAGACAGAGACAGAGGGACAGAGAGTGACAGAGACAGAGACCATGGAAAAAGGACGAGAGAAAGAAAAGGGAAGGAAGAAAGGTATTGTACCGTAGTCAGTTCAGTGACAAAGGAGACAAGCCAGGTTAAGTAATCAGCTACGTGGTCCTTGAGTCCTTCTGCCTCTGGTACTCCCTTCCCAGTCTTGGCTTGGAAAGACATTTCAGCCTTTTCTAGCTTTCCAAAGGAGAAAATCAGAGAATGTCAAAGTTAGAGGGAACCTCAGAATATAGGATAGCAGAGCTGAAAGGGAACTATGAAATGCAGGTTAGAGCTAATAAAGACCTTAGAACAGAATGTCAGGGCAGGGGGAGGCATCTTAGGATATAGAATATGGAACAGCCAATGTGACATTGAATATTGAACGTTGAATGTAAGCTTCTTGTGGGCAAGGATTTGTTTTCCTTTCCTTCCTTTCCTGCTTAAAACCCCTAACAGTGCTTGGCACATAGCAGGTGCTTAATGTTTATTGAATTAAATTTAACATAGAATATCAGAGCCAGAAGGGACCTTAGAATCATCATGGATTGATATTTATATAATAGCCCTCCAAGGTCTACAAAAACTTGGCATGGAGTATGTAATTTGAGTCTCGCAACAGCCCTATGAGGTAGATATCATTTTAAAAAATAGTAATTGCGTTTATTCTTTTAATCAAGCGTTTTATTTTATTTTTTAAAAAAGATGATAGAGAAACATTTGAGGGGGGGCAAAAGGGAGATACTTAAAATGTTTACATCACCTGTTGCTACGGGTATTATTAACCACATTTTACAGTTACGAAAACTGAGGCACAGAGAGGGTAAATTATTTGTTCCCGTCACCCAGCCTTTGTCGTTGTTTCGTCGTTTTAAGTCGTGTCCGACTCTTCTCTACCCCATTTGGAGTTTTCTTGGCCAAAATACTGGAGTGGTTTGCCATTTCTTTCTCCAACTCATTTTACAGATGAGGAAACTGAGGCAAACAATGTTAAGTGACTTGCCCAGGGTCACACAGCTACTAAGTGTCTGAGGCCTCATTTGAATTCAGATCTCCCTCACTCCAGGCCTGGCACTAAGTATAAGAAACAGAATTCCGGCCGTTCTGCTTTTCATAGAATAATAGATTTGGAAGGGACCATAGACTTTATTCAGTCCAGTTTCCTTACTTTAAGGGTAGAGGGAGCTGAGGCCAAGCTAGAGGAGTGACTTGGCCAAAGTCACACATCAGGTTAGTGTCAAAGACTGGACTACACCGCCAGTTTCTTTCTCTTTCCTAATCCAGTGCTTTTTTCCCCCCTCATCGGAAAGAGTCCGAGAGGAAAGAAGCTGGTTTACGAATTAATGGAAAACATTTAGGGACAAATTGCCTTTTTACAAACGTGGCGAGATTAAAAGAGTCACTGCAAAAAGAGCGTTTGAGAAAACAAGAAAGGAAGTCTTCTTGGTGGCTGAGGTTCGTTGAGGGGGTTGTCGCTGAATCCTGGAATAGATCCAAATGTAATAAAAACTGACCATGTTACCGTATTTATGATAGAAGTGACGCAGCCTTATAAACTCGCCCCGTTATCCATAAACAGTCGTGCAAACAAACTTGTTTGGTGACTTATTTGGATTGGCGAGCAGCAAGGGTTCAGGCACGAGGTTATTATTGTTGACGTTGCCTGTGCACCTACCGCACTGCAACTGGATTGGAGAGGAAATCTCTGTCATTTCTCTGTTACACTGCCGGCTTTCCCCGGCGTAGTTCAGGCGGTCGAATGGGGACCCCACTCGCCTGATCCCAGTGGCCTGGCCTCCCTGCCGGGCTCTGAGTCAAATCCGTTTCTTGACAGCCGCCCCCAAGGTATTGAACTTTCGCAAAGGTTAATTAGTCATTTATTGCTCTGTCAGCGAGACTGGGGCCGCTCATGTCTCCATCTCAGCCCAACCTGGTGGTTGCAAAGCTTTCGTCTGGGCTGTTGGTGGATTAGGGTTTTTATTTTATTTTATTTTATTTTATTTATTTTTTGGCACAAGGCTGAAGGAAGACTTAGCCCGAGGGGTACCTTCGCTCCAGAGCCCACATTCCGGGCTTCTCAAAGGGAGACGAAAATCGAGCCGCTACTTTGGATAGGGTTTTTATGGATGGGAGGGAGAAGGAGGTATTCCCGCCCCGCCCCCCAATCACCCCTTCCTTACAGCTTTAAAACCTCTCTCACATCCTTGATCTCATTTTATTCCGGGCAGGGATTATTATACCATTTTTCAGATGAGGAACCAGATTCTAAGAATTATGGTATTTGCCCAAGGGCCATATAGCGCCCAAGAGTTGAATCGAGGGCTCTCAGAACGGCCCCACACTTTCCATCCCGCTAAGGCGTCTCCCCACTTGTGGGGGCGAAATCTTAAAGTGAATATCAAAGGCAACTGAAAGAGAAATTTGACCAGAGGGCATTTGTGTGGGAGAAGCTAATGAGTGGTCCCACCTCTGTGGCGGAGGGGTTTATCTTGAGTGTTGGCACTTTAGAAAAATCAGATTTAACTACAGGACACTAACGTCAGAGGCTCTAAGAGTTGGAAGGGACCTTAGGGGTCATCAAGTCCATTGACTTTATCATTTTACAGATGAAGAAACTGAGTCCTACAAAAGTTTAAAACGTGTCCGTGGTAATAGAGTAAAAGCCAAGCTATGCATCTGAGTTTTTAAAATTTCATAGCCAGGACATTTTCAACTACCCGACCATGAGATCGTATGTCTAGTCTGGACACTATGCCTCTATTAATAGAACCTAAATTTATCTCACAAGGTGGCTTTCACATAGTAGGTGCTTATTAGTGTTTGTTAAATTAACTGAATATATTTGCCTAGGTTCTTTTTCCTTTTTCTTCCTGGCCTTGCTGAATCTCCCAGGAGCAGGAGCTCCAAAGGTCTTCAAACGGGGCTTATTCACTCTACTCTTGGATCAGTGCTGACTCTGTCTCCCTCCTTTCACAGAATTCCAGAATCCTAGAGTTGGAAGGGAGGGACCTCAAAGGTCACTGATAAAGCCCAACTCCTACCTAAACAGGAATTCCCCTTTGGACAGCCTCGACAAATGGCCATTCGGCCTCTGCTTGAAGACTTCACGTAAACTCTCCCAGCCTTGGTTTACTCATCTGTAAGACCGAGATAATAATGAAGCCCACTTTGTGTGGTTGTTGTGAGGATCAAACGAGATGGTGTATGTAAAGGGCTTTGCAATCCTTAAAGCGTTATATAAATGCTAACTACTGTAATGCTGGTTACTGTTTCCAGTAAGCGAGAAACTACATGTGTGTGTATAACAACTATAACTATATACACACACACATATACAAACTAGGTGGCACAGTGGATCAAGTACCAGGCATGGAGTCAGGAAGACTCATATTCCCGAGTTCAAATCTGGCCTCAGACACTTACTAGCTATGTGACCCTGCGCAAGTCATTTGACCTGGTTTGCCTTAGTTTCCTCATCTGTGAAAGGAGCTGGAGTAGGAGATGGCAAACCACTCCAATATCTTTGCCAAGAAAACCCCACACGGGGTCATTGAGAGTAGGACATGACTGAAACGACCGAACAACAATATATATACATACACAATACCCATTTACACATATGCCACTTTGTGAGAGAGGTGTTACTATTATCCCCATTTTATAGATGAGGAAATCAAGGCAGAGAGAGGTTAAATGACTTGCCCAGAGTTGTATAGCCAGAATGTGGCTGAGGACTTCCTGACCCCAAATCCAGTGCTCTATCTACTTAGGCCACCTAGCTGCCTTAGCTCTTCTGTATGAACCTTCACTTTAATGAAATGTGTGTGTGTGTACGCACAAAGAAGTATATACATATATGCACAAATATTATACATTTATTTTTCTCTACATAAATTCTAAATCTACATGTTAGCACCTTCCACCCATTGCTTCTAATTCCACCCCTTTAAGGCAAGCATTCCAAGCAGAACAACGTCTTTCCTGTCTCAGAGCTCCTGAGGCTCAGAGTCTATGACCATCATCCCATCCCCACTCTCATTGACCAAGTCTTCTTCCCCTTAGACACTGCTGGTTCCTTCAATGAGTCCTCACCAGCCTGTGGTCTCTCCACAAATGTGCTGTAGTCTGGCACTGGAAATGAACAGCATCTGGAGAAATGGTCTGACCAGTGCAGAATATAGAAGAGACTCTCACTTCCTATATCCCAGAGTTGTCCTAATGCCCCTTATCCTAGCTTGCAGCTATTTTAGCCTTCTCTCCCCATCCCCACCTGCATTCTACTTTTTTTCCCCTAAATAAATTCGATTATTGCCTGGGTTGCCTATATGACTATACTGGAGTAGGTGGGAGTAGGTGGGTGGGTGACCATTCTCTTCAATTATCTGAACTGTTGCCTTAGAGTAGTTTCACAAACAAGCTGAGGCTGATTGAAAAATAGTGACCCTTCTGACAACATGGAGGCTGTGTCTATGCAGTTTTTTATCTTTTTAGAAAATATGCCAGCAGCCAAAATCGGCTTCGACACAGAGACTTACTCTAGAGGCAAGGCTACCTCTCACTGGTAGTACCTGAGTCTAGACATTGTGAAATTGTAATTGTTTTTTGGGTAATGTTGTCAGGCACCCCAAATTCTGTTCTATGAGTCTTTTGCGGTCCTAACTTTTATAAATGAAGCAGTCCTCGACTGAGTTAGAAGAGCTGAATAGGAAGCCCAAGCACTGTTCACTCCAGCCATGAGCCTAGATTCATTTTCACTATGTGTAAAATGAGGAAGTTAGACTAGATTACCTTTAGGGTTCCTTCCAGATCTGGCATTCTGTGTTCTAGAGCCTTTCCAGATCTTCTCATGATTCCTCAAATCCAATTAAAGGAGAACAGGGAATTTAGAGGCATTTAAGATCCAAGAGGTGACACATCGATTGACACCTCATTGAAGTGAAAGGTGCTCACAGAAGCGAGAAGGCACCAGGTAGCCAAGTAGAGCACTAGACTTAGGGTCAAGGAAGTCCTCAGCCACATTCTGGCTGTGCGACCCTGGGCAAGTCCTTTAACCTTCCTCAACCTCAACTTCTTCATCTATAAAATGGGAATATAGTAATATGTCTCTTACAAAGTTGTTGTAAGGATCAAATGAAAGTGTTTTTGCAAACCTTAAAGCTCTTTGTAAATGTTTTTATCATTGTGTCTGAATACACTAAGAATCTAAGATTTCTGTCAGAGTGGGGAGAAAATGTCAACGAAGATGGCAATGCTTCTATGGTTTAGTAAATACTGGGGAATTGCCAGAGGCACAGAGCGGTTGTGACATTCCCACAGTTACATAATTAGTCCCTGTCAGAGGCTGGATTTGAATTCATATCTTTTCTACTCCAACCATAACACTCTATTCACTATGACCCTGTTGGTAACAGAACAAATATAGAGTAAGCCTTTTAAAATAAATGCCACATCCCTTAAAATGAATACTAAGGAGTGGAAGGAGGTGAGGTAGGATGGAGGAAGGGGAATTCGATGGGAGTTGGTGGAAATTTTCACTAAAGACAAGGCTAGAGGAACCAAGCCAGCTCCCTGTCTCTCTGTGTCCCTCTGTCTCTATCTTTCTCTTTGTGTCTTGGTTTCTCTTTCTCTGCCTTTGTCTCCGTCTCTCTGTCTGTCTCTGCCTCTCTCTGTCTTTCTGCTGGTGTCTTGGTTTCTCTTTCTCTGTCTTTGTCTCTCTGTCTGTCTCTGTCTTTCTGCTTGTATCTTGGTTTCTCTTTCTCTGCTTTTTGTCTGTCTTTGTCTCTGCCTCCATTTCTCTGTCGCTGTCTTTCTACTTGTCTTGGTTTCTCTTTCTTTGTCTTTGTCTGTCTCTGTCCATCTGTCTGTCTGTCTGTCTCTCCCCTCGCTTCCATCCCATTCCCATCCCATCCCCTTCCCTTCAAGGAGGGGGTAGATGCAGAAGAATCCAGAATAGGATGAGCAGGTCTGAAGAAAGTAGTCAAAGGTTCTTGGCTAAGTGATTAACCAGAGCTCCTCAGGTACAGGAAATCATCTGCCACCCACAAAAGCCAGCTTGAGACCCACCATCACCCACCCATCTCTAAGACTTCCTTTTGGAAAATGAAGACCCTCTGTTTCAAATATGGTAGCTTAAGCCTTGCACCCAGAAATATAGGTCTGGCCTTTTTCCAAGAACATGTTACTTTTTGGTGAAAATCTCTGGTCTTGAACACAGGGCTTTCCAGTGCAATAAATAATAGGTGTCATTAGAAAGAGGAGTGGATTTTGAACCTGGCTCCACCACTGAACAGCCTTGTGTTTCTGGCCATGTCACTTCAGCTCTGTAATTGTCTGTTTCAGTCAGTTTCCTCGTATACAAAGTGGAGAGAATAACACACTCCCAACCTGACTTGGTTGTCTTGAGGATTAAAGGGGATAAATGCCTGTGGAAGCCTTGTAAGTGCTATATAAATATTATTACTTCTTTCCAGGATGGCAATGATGGCTCAGTTAGTGAGAAGGCTGGAGGAAATTTCAGGGACATGTCAACTCACAGGAGTGACTCCTATTATGCTAGAGCAAGAGGAAAATATGAAAATTTCCATGGCTTCTCATTGCCTACTGGATAAAGGGTAAAAAGCACAGTCTTAATAGACTGTAAGTCCCTGGGAGGCAGTATCTTTTTTCATCCTACTTCTGTGCATTTTTCCCAGGTTGTCCCCCATGCTTGAAATTCCCTTCTTCCTAATTTCTGTCTCCTGCTTCCCTAAAGTCCCAGCTAAAATCTCACCCTCTACTAGAAGCCTTTCTTGATCCCCCTTAATGCTAGTGCTTTCCCTTTACTGATTATTTCCAGTTTGTCCTGTATCAATTTCATTTGTACATAGTTGTTTACGTGTGGTTTCTCTCATTAAACCGTGAGTTCTTTGAGACCAGGGACTGCCTTCTGCCTTTTTTTTTTGTAATCCCCAGTAATGAGATAGTGCCTGGCAATAGTAGGTACTTAATAAACGCTTGTTGATTTCACTTTTTTAGACCTAGCACCTCTATTAATAAACACTTTATGGACTCACCAGATCCTGACGTTGAATGCTTTACACAACCCTCCTTCCAAGCTATCTATCCATCTTTATCTCGTGCTATTCCTTATCACTTAAGAATAAAGGGCTTGGAATCAGAGGGGAGTCCAGTTCAAATGCCTTTTCATTTTACAAATAAGGAAAGGGGGGCGGTGCAAGATGGGTAAGATGACATGGGGGGTGGCAGAGCTGGGTTTGGAATCCTATTCTCTTGTATGAAGGCTCTTTTGCTTCACCTCGCCAGACCCCTGTCCCAGCCAAACTAGAGGAACCTCTTACTTCTTTCCTAGATCACCTTTGCGAAACATTTGCTCTCTCACAGTGTTCCAATAACTGTGATGGATTCCTCAAATCCCTTCTCCCTCCTCCTATCAATATGAAGTTGTTGAAACCTGTGTCTTGAAGGTCCAGTTTCTCTAGAAACCCTAAGCCTCTCTCCTAAATGAAGGTGGTTAGTGCTTTTTTAGACTTCTCTGTAGCACACAGACTAGTGTTGTCCTCTTGAAATTAAAGACCAAGGGCTGGGTGGTAATTCTCTCTATGTTTCCAGAACCTAACCCATGACTTCGAACTCAGGTTCTTAAGTGTTTTTTGGCTTTAATTGAGGAATAATCCTTCTAAGACAGAAAACACAGATTTGGCTGGTCTGTGGAGACTAGATGTGGCTGGGAATTCCCTCCCTCTGCTCGAATTCCAACACAGAATCCCAGAATCATAAGGAATTTTACAAAGCTTTCTAGTCCAATCATTGTTGGAACACGATACAATTATACCCCCCACAGTGGTCATCCAACCTCCAGTTGACTACCTCCAGTTTTGGGGAAACCCTTTCCCCTTTGGGGGAAAGACAGTCTATTTTATCTATCTATCCATCCATCCATCTATCTACCTATCTATCTATCTATCTATCTATCTATCTATCTATCTATCTATCTATCTATCTATCTATCTATCTACCTACCTACCTACCTACCTACCTATCTATCTTTGGAAGGCTCTAATTGTTAGGAAGCTTCCTAAAGAAGTGAAATCAACAAGCATCGAGATAGATAGAGACTAATCCTCTGCAAATTCTATCCCTGGTACTCAGTTTTTCGGTCCCTGTTCAGCCCGTCCGATTACCCAATGTATTTTCCCCGCATCCCTGAAATCAGGCATGAACAGTTTCTTTGGAAGATTCTTTGTTTCCGCCCTGGGTGGGCGTCCAGAATTCTGGCGCCATCAGCAATCCGGGGATTGGAAACTCGCTTGGGAGGTTGGGGGGGGGGGTGAGCAGTGGGCTCCAGCTGAGAACTGGCCACAGTCTAAGGCTTGGCCTTTGCACGGACGGCTCAGGCTCTGCGCCACGTCCTTGAGCCCACCGCGCCAGGAGTCAGTCGGTAGACCGTTGGATGCCGCGCGGGGAGTGCAGATGCGACCTTACTCTCTTCCCTGGGAATGAAAAGATGGGTGCTTGCCCAGGTCGGAGAGTCCAGGGTAGATTATGGCCGGGCGGAGGGGACTGGAGAGAAACTAAAACCTACTCCCAAACGCTCCAACCCCCGAGAGTTCCCCTTTGCGTCCTAGCTGTAGCTCACTTAGCAACTCTTGGCTAAAAGTCGTGCTTGTCGCGTCTCCGCGGCTTTATTCCGCTCGGGCCCTCGGGCCCCTGGTTTCCCTTTATTCTTGACATTTACATTTTAAGGTACTCACCCACACGTGGGGCTGGCCCATTCTGCGGCTATAGGACCTCCGCAGTCTGCTCGGTTATTTAAGAGCAATCAGATTTTGACTCCTCGACCAGAGGAAACGGCTTGGGGCAGAGCAAGTGTGGACGATCTCGGAAGCCTGCAATTAGGGGTGAAATGAAGTTACAGAAGGAGCTCTGATCTTGGAGTCAAAAACTTCTGAGTCCAAATCCTGGCTTAGTCATTCTCTGGGATTGCGACAATCAGCAAGTCCCTTAATCTCCCTGGGCTCAGTTTCCCGCTCTGTCAAAAGAAGATTCCTGATTCAATATTCTCTAAGGTCCCTCCCTTCTAGTTCTGACGAGTCGATGTAAGAGTCTGGGTCTGCCTTCTTTGCATCGACATAGTTACTCTACGTTCAGTAAGACATCTAATCCCCAGTAATGAACAAAAATGGGAATACTGCAATAATATGAATAATTAAGAGATATTTCGGCGCCTTTCCCCGTCCCCCAGCTAATGTCACCTCTCTGACCTTTTCTCCTAATCTGTAAAATTGGAGGGGACTGGTTGATTTCTAAGGACTCTTCTAACTCCAAGAGGTAGGCAGCGCCTTGGGACCGAGTCAGATTCCTGGCTGTGTGGCCTTGGGCAAGTGACTGGAACCCTCAGAGCCTCTATTTCTGAATTTGGCTTAGGCCAACTGAAGGCGGCAGCACCCTGGGCTAGGAGAGCAAAATGTTGGCTTCTTTTTCCTCTCGACCTCCAGCTCTTTCTTCTTGGATAGAAAATGTCTTGTAAATCGATGGATGTTCATTTCTGGAAAGAAAGCCACATTTCCTGTGTTTATACAGTACAAGAGGCCGCCTGCTGAAGGGGAAAGGCTTGGAGTTGGAGGACTTGGGTTCAAATCGCAGCTCTGGTTAGATGTAGAAAGCCCTGAGGGAAGTCCTGTGATCCAGTGAGCTCTAGTTTCATTATCTGTAAAAGAAGCATAAAATACTTGCATTATCTGCCGAACAGCAGCATTATTTAAATGCTGGAGAATAAAAATCTTTGTTAGCCTCAAAGCAACATAAAAATCAATCAATTTTGTGAGTAATAAGTTAGAAATGTGAGTAATGAGCATCAAGGAGAAGGGAAATAAAATTGAAAAACTCCCAGATTCAGACCAATGAAAACTCTTTCAGGCCCCAGGCTCCTAGTCCTGTGACATTACTTTTCATAATTGACCTGGGCTCTGGGCAGGATGGGGTCAGAGGGAAAAAAAAAAAGGACTCGGTCCTATTTTCAGAATCCGTTTGTGCACTCACTAAACTCCATCAGCTTCAGAGTAGTTTGGATTCCTTCCCTTCCCAATGACCTGCCTCTGACCCCTGTTCTTTCCTGGCCTGGCTCACTCTGCCCCAGGAAAGTGTACATGTGTATGTGTATGTGTATGTGGGGAAGGTAAGGAAGTAGGAAGCTAGCTCCCCACTTTACCAACCTCAGAGGGCCCAGGAGAGAACATCTTCCCCCAAGAGGAGGGAGTTAGAGGATTTGGCTTCCTCCCCCCATTCTCAGACACATTGGAAATGGATTCCCTAGAAATGGAAGCAGCTGGAAGGGGAAAATGGGGGCTGGGCGGGGGCGGGGGGGGGAGAGGAACTAGGTTTTAGGATTAGAAAATCTAGAGTTGACCAAAATGTGAGAGGTCATCTAGGCTTACCCTGATTTGTGTCATGGGTCCTGATCCAACTGAGGAAGCCTAGTTAAGAAGACCTTCTTAAAATCATATTTTTAAATGAACAAAATAAAATCTGTAGGAGTATAAAGGAAAAATAAAAATGTATTTTGCCCCTCCCAGATTTCCAAAATCTATGTGTAACTATGGGCTCATTTTAAGATTTGGGATTAGAACAAAAATCTCCTTCCTTCTCTATCTGTCTCCCCACCCTCTCTTCCTTTCCTTCTCCCTTCCTCCCCACTCTCCTTTCTCTCCATCCCTACTCTCTGTGTCTCTCTGTGTGTGTCTCTCTCTCCTCCCTTTCTCTGTCTCTGTCTCTGTTTCCACCCCCTCTCTCCCTCCTTTCTGTCACTCCCCATCTTTCTCTTTCCCTCCTTTCTGTCTCTGTCTCTCCCCTCTCCCTCCCTCCTTCTCTCTCTGTCTGTCTCTGTCTCCTCTACTTTTCTCCTCACAACCCCATAATGCATGAATTTTGTTGTTTGGGTGTATAGGTAGCTAGTTGGGGTTCCTGTGGAAGATGAAAAAGGAGATAAGGCAAGGCCTGCCTGCCTGCCTCGTGTGAGTCTCTGGGTCTGAGCACCACTAGCCTTCTGCAGGGCTGATAGCCATGTGTGTGCTGCTCTTGTGTATGAGACTGGGGTAGTCAATCCCAAACCCTACTCTTTCCCCAGCTCTCTGAGATGACTAGTCTACTTCTGTGCTAGGCAAGGAAAATTAGGGGGGGTGGTGGTGACAGACAAATGAAGTTTGTCAAAGAGGTCAGCTGTGTAGCAGAAACCCACTAGCATAAGAGTCTGCAGGCGGGGGCTCTAGGTGTGGTCAAATTATTAATTAACTCGCTGTCATCTTGATCAAGGCACAATCTCTTTGGGTCACGATTACCCCAATCAGTTCAGCAAATAAATGTTAAGGAGCAATAAAGGTAAAAGAGACAGTTTTGGTTCTGAAGTAACTTGCAATAGTAAAATACATTTGGACTAAATGACCATTTAGATCCCTTCCCACATTTTGTGATTCTAAGATTATATATGAATTATATGTGTGTGTGTTTGTGTGTATATACACACATACATACATACATATATACATACATATATACACATATATACATATATACACACACACACACATACACATATCCCGTTTTTTGGAGGGAGGGTTTGAGGAAGGAGGAATAGTGAAAGTGACAGGGACTGTGAGGAAAAATCAGGGCCCCATTTAGGCTCTCGGACTTCAAAGCACCCAGGCACTAATTGCCTTGGACCGGAAATGCATTCTGGAGCAGGCCAGAGTAGCTCTCTGGGCCAGAGCTTTGCCTAAGGCAACTACTAGATGCTGAGACAGTGGCATTCAACTAAACTTTGTCTCCAGCCCCCAACCCCACCTCCAACACCTAATACAAAACTCTGCCTAGAAAGGCATTGAACTAATGAATGGATGCATAACCATCGTGGTAATTCAGCTGATTCTGGGGGAGGGAGGTGGGGCAGGATTTTCTGAATTTCCAAAGAATACACATTTGACGCGGTAATCCGTGGTTCTAGACCCCTTCCCACTTCTTGCCTCGCCACCTGCCAGTCTCCAATGTTGGAGAAAGCATGCTTCAATGACAGATTTGGAATCAGAGGACTTGGAATCCAGTTCAATACCTGTGTGACCTTGTCTGGACTTCAGTACATTATCCGTAAAATGAGAGTGTTGGACCAGATGGTCTCTAAGATCCCTGATATTATGATCTTTACGGTGTACTGCAAAGGATTCCCGGACTTGCTGTCCCAGGACTTTAGATCTAAAGAGCCTTCTGTCAAGGTCATAAACCAGGGGTTCCTAACTTTAAACAAAATCAATGAAATTGGGTTCTTTTGTAATCTTATGTATTTTATTTTATACACTCAAAACATTATTTTGAGAAAGGTTTTCACTAGCTTGCTAAAGGGATCCATGCCTCCCCCCCTTACTCCCTCCCCCCCATCGTCCCGCAAGGAGAAAATTAAGAATCCCGATAGAGTCCAACCTCCTCAGGAAAACTGAGGCCCAGAGAAGTGACTTCTCCAAGGTCATACAAGTAACCCGTAGCAGCTCCCGCTTCCGAATCCCAGCATCGCCTTGAGACCTCAGCTCACTGTCCTTCTCTGCATCCATTCTCTGTAAAATGAGACAATAACGCGTCACTTTTCGGGTTTTGAGGATCACAGCTAAGGTACCGAGAGAACTTCTAAATCTAATGACTTTTAGTTAGCTTTGGTTCCGTTCCATGAGGTTCAGCGCTTTCTACTCTCACTGAAGTGCAAACACAAAGGACGGCCGAGGCACAGGAAGAGCTGCTCGGCGCGGGATGTGAGCCGAGGCCAGATGCAGAATGTGTGCGCGCCCACGTGCGAGCAGGCAGCAACGACGCGGTTCCCGGGCTCCTTGGGGAAGCTGTTTCAATCAATCAGTTATTCAACCAGTAAACACTTATTGAAAGCCTACTGTGTGCCAGACACTGAGCTAAACTCCAGGAGCTCAAGACCCAATAGAGGAAAAAACACTTAAACAAATACAAACAGAGCAAGCTATTTACGGGACAAACGGAAAATAATTAAAAGAGAGAAAGCCCTGGATTAGGGGATGAGGAAGGCTTCTGGTAGAAGGTGGGATTTTAGTTGCAATTTAGAGAGGAAGGAGAAGGTTCCAGGCTTGGAGCACGACCAGAGAAAATCTCCAGAGGAGTGTCTTGTTTAGGGAGGGACATATTTATGATTAAATACAAAAAATAATCAAGATAAATGTGGGCATGATGCACTAACATATGTATATATGCAATATGAATATGTAGATATGTAGATGCACATATTCATATACGCGTGTATATGTACATATTTGCATGTGTATGTATATATTTGTGTGTTTACAAAATACCTCTATACATAATATAAATATATGCACATACACGTCTATGTGTATATATGTTTGGGTAGGTTTGTACATACATGCAACACATGCACACATGCATCTATACACATAAATGTATTTATATACAATATATACACATTTGCACAATATATACATATACACATATGTGTTTACGCTTGTGTATGTATGTATATAATACATTATGACAGACACTAAGATACATACACATATAGGCATACCTACACAAAACATTATACATATATGTTTAAGTTGTACTAATGGTACATATGCACATGTATGTATATACCTTTGTGTTTCTATGTGCAGGTATACATATATTTATATATATCTAGGTATCAAGTAAACACACAACCCATACTCATATACACATGTATAACTACATATATTTATCTATGCAGACACACATGTATACATACATGTACACATGTGTACCCATACATCCCTGGACTCTAAAAGAAGACAGCAGGCTGAGCCCAGTGAAACAACCCAAAGCCAAACACAGCCAAGCTGTGCTACAGAAGCATCATCAGGTGGTTGCTGGTTGTAGCTGGCAGGGTCCAGAGGCCCCTGGGGTGCTCCACCTTAATAACCAAGATCAGAGTTCTAGAGTTGGCTGGGACCTTGGCGGCATCCAGTCCTAGAATCATAGATTTAGAGCTAAAAGGATATTTGCTTCAGCCCTTTTATTTTACAGAAGAGGAAACAAGCTCATGGAGGAAAAATGATTTGCCCCAGCCAGAGGCAGGATTTGAATGCGGGTCTTACTCACCTCAAGTCCAGACCTTTACTCTCTAATCTAGTCCAACCTCCTCTTCCTATAGACGTGGAAACTGAGTTCCAAAGAGGGAAAGTGAAGTTTGTCCAAGGTAGTAAGAGAATTGGAATCCAGGCCCTCTGACTCCAAATCTGGGCATTACACCAAGTGGAGGACAGAGGAGCTACCCCTTTCCCAAGCTTTGACAACACAGACAACAGCAACAACAACAAAATCAAACCAGGAAAAGGGAAGTTGGGGTAAGTTTGGGGACAAGCGGGGAGTAGAGGTGGCTACACTAGGCTCAGTTTCTCTTTTCCAATACCTCAGACCAATAGAGAAACAAAGTCAATACCTTTTCCTGTTCATCTTAATGCAATCCAGTCTGATTTTAGGACAGTTTCTGGGAAAAACAAAACAAAACCACTTGCTGGCAGACCAAGTATTTGGAGAACATTTTTTTTAACCAGCCTAATAATTTATACATTGTCTTAGAGTTGCAAAGGACCTTATAGATCATCCAGTCTAACTTCATCATTTTACAAAAGGAAACTGAGGCCCCAAGGTTAAGTGTTTTCCCCAAAGTCCCACTTGTTTTTTTTTTTAA
>JAQQSZ010002475.1:0-14748 GCA_028646595.1 Phalanger gymnotis | reverse complement strand
TCTATTTTTTAAGGTGTTGTTTTCTTCAGTACATTTTTCAGTATTTTTTTGGGTCTCCTTTAGCAAGTCATTGACTTGTTTTTCATGGTTTTCTTGCATCCTTCTCATTTCTCTTTCCAATTTTTCCTCTACTTCTCTAATTTGCTTTTCCAAATCCTTTTTGAGCTCTTCCATGGCATGAGACCAGTTCATGTTTTTCTTGGAGGCTTTTGTTGTAAGCTCTTTGACTTGGTTGATTTCTTCTGGCTGTATGTTTTGGTCTTCTTTGTCACCAAAGAAAGATTCCAAAGTCTGAGACTGAATCTGGGTGCGTTTTTGCTGCCTGGCCATGTTCCCAGCCAACTTACTTGACCCTTGAGTTTTTCAGCGGGGTATGACTGCTTGTGGAGTAAAGAGTACTATGTTTCAAGCCTGAGGGCATGTGCTGTTGATTTCAGAGATATTACAACCAGCTCTGCCACACCAGCACTCCTCCTTCCCCAAGAACCCCCAACCTGCACTCCTGCTCTGATCCACCACTTAATTCCTCTCACCAGGTGGGCCTGGGGCCAGAAGCAACTACAGCTGTAGTTCTGTAGTTGCCCCACCTCCACTGCCCCGGCGGGGTGGCTGAACTGTGAACTCTATCCCCACGTCCCCAGCAGCTTTTCCCACTAACCTTCTCTGTTGTCTTTGGTGTTTGTGGGTTGAGAAGTCTGGTAACTGATGCAGCTCACTGATTCTGGGCACTAGGGCCTGCTCCACCCAGCTCCTGGTCTGGTTTGTCTGCACGGCCCACACTGGGCTCTGCTCCACTCTGCTCCTCTCCCAGTCTGTGCGCGAAAGACCTCACCCAGCAAACATCCAGGCTGTCCTGGGCTGGAGCCCTGCTTCCCTCTGCTATTTTGTGGGTTTTGCAGTTCTAGAATTGGTTCAGAGCCATTTTTTATAGGTTTTTGGAGGGACTTGGTGGGGACCTCACCCTAGTGCCTGCTTTCCAGCTGCCATCTTGGCTCCGCCCTGCCCCATTCAGTTTTTAATGGAGGAAGGGCAGGCTGGTGGAGAAAGAGTGGGTTGGCAATAATGATGAGGGAGGGAGAGAGAGAGAAGACACAAAGGAAGGGAGGGGGAGGGAGGGGGAGAGAGAGAGAGAAAGAGAGAGAGAGAGAGAGAAGGCTGTTACAACATTGTTTTAAATGCACATTAGAGGACGGAAGTAAGTTCAGAAGGAAACAAACAAGCAGGATAGTTTTGAAAATATGTGGGATTTATAATATATTCCTTTTAAAAAGTTAAACTGTATAAAGTAGAGATTTTCATTTGGTATGCCACCTTTTTTGTATTTTGCTGTATAAATGGAAATGGTCATTATTTTGGTTCTTAAGTTCAAAATGAAAATATACAGATATATATTTATTGCTGAACAGCTTTGGGGATATACATAAGATTCCTAGGCTTCTTCGGGAGCTTCAACCTCCACATAAATATCACAGGAATAGATATTCTTGCCTGACTAACTGGGATAATTGGCAGAAAGGCCATCAAAGTAATCATGTGTTCCAACTTGAGATTCAGTCTGAGCACTTCATCTAGTTTATCTTCAAATGCTTTATTGGACCCACAAATCAGCTCTTTACTCATCTTTGAGCTATAAGATTCCCAGACACAGAGAAAATATGAAATAGCATTGTCTCGGTAGAAGCAGATCTTCCATCATTTGATCCAATGAAGTTAGAGGCACCAGCTCTGGACCCTCTCGGGGACTGAATTTGGAAGCCTCTTCACCAGGAACCTAGTAACCGAGTACCTCAGAACTAACTGCCATGGATGGAGGCTATACCTATTTGAACTGTGTCACTGAACAATTACAAAAAACTTGAGTCCTGTCAAGCACCTGTTAAGCTTGATAGGTAGGTGACAATAGGCAGAATTTACCCTGAATTTTATCTACCATTTGTCTCAGAAGAAAACAACAACACCTCCATCTTCTAGAAACACAAGGGACCCAGGGAGGCAGGGACTGAAGTTGACAATAAGGCCCCTACCCTACAACTAATTCATCTCCAGAGTTCTAGTCCTGACTCTCTAGGGTGTCTCCACTGTGCCACAGCAGCTTCTTTATCTTGGAAGTTCACTCCTCCCCCAGATATACTCTGCCCTTGTGGCCCCTTCCTCTGATTGTTTGTTTCCTCCAAGAAACCCCATTTTAAGGAAAGTGTGCAGGACAATCATGTCTTCATTCCCCTCTGATTTTCAGGAGTTTCTCCACCATCCCCCCAATCAGGTATCACCACCATTCTCAGCACCCTTTCTAGCTTCCTTTTAAATATGGTCTCCCCCATTTGGATGTAAGTTCCTTGAGGGAAGCTGCTTACATTTGTATACCTGGCACTTAGTATAGCCTATAGTAAACACTTGATAAATATTTGTTGACTGACTGTTTCTCCTTTTATCAACACTAGACCTGAGAAGGTAGGGTCCTAGCAACAACTGGGCTCAAAAAAAATGAATTTAGACCCTCTTCCCTTTGGACCATGTAAATCCTTGGCTTAAGAATCTTCAAAGATTCTCCATTGTCTCTTAAGGTAAATGCAGAATCTAAAGCCCTTTTACTCTGGCTTGACTACTTTTCCAAACTTAATTTCACATTACTCCCTTTCATTCATAATAAACCCAACTGGCTTATTTGCTGTTCCTGAACACACCAATATATGTCCCACCTTCTAGCATGTCTGCCATGCCTGGAATGCACTACTTCCTCATCTCTATTTCTGTAAATCCCTGGCTTCCTTCAAGACCCCTTTCATCTGACACTACCTATGGCAAGAATTTCCTGTTTCCCTTTGTTTGTGCTTTCTTTCTCCTCAAATTATCTTGCTCTTATTTATTGATTTACATATTGTACTCCCAGAAGAATGTCAGTTCCTAGAGGGAAGGAACAAACTTTCTTTTTTTGTTTTATGCCACCATACCCCCCCAATACATAGTAGGTAATAAATGCTTGCTGATTTGAATTTAATTGAACAGAAGTGCCACACTTTTAGCTACTACTTCCATCAACTAACTTTACTTTTCATTAAAACAAAAATGCTTCAACCCTGTAGAACCAAATACCAACAGAACCATAACTGAGTAACTACCCATACTAGTGCTCAGGGGAAGCACCAGAAAATGGAAGCAGTATAAAATCAACTTTTTTAAGACAAATTGCAGGTAGGGAGGGGGAACTTTAGGGAGAGACCTTGGACCTCAAGACACAAGGCTGACAGACAGAAACGGAGAGACCAGAACACCAGTCCAACACCAGAAATGGACAGCCAAGGTAAAGGGAACTATCTGGTAGCTTCTCATTTATTGAATTACTGTTGTGAATTACAGAGACAATTTGATATGGGTATGGAATGCTGAATTTAGAACTCAGAAGACTTATTCAAGTCTTACCCCTGCCTCATACTGGTTTTTTGATCCTAGACAAGTCACAATCCCACTAGGCAACATGACTAAGACTATAAATTGCAGAGAAGCTTCTATCTGCATTGATAGAGAGGGACTTTCTTTATCTCAGTGTTCCCTATAGTAATGTAATTTCAGGAGTACTCCTTATACTTATGTTTGCTAACTAGATTCTAAGTCCAGTTGTTTCTGATTGTTAAAAGTGTACAAGACCTGTCATGAGATCATAGATCTAGAGTGAAAAGGGCCCCCAGGGGCCACCCAGCTCATCCCTCTTACTCTACTAGTGAGGGAATCAAAGCATCGAGAAGACAAGAGACCTGACAAAGGACAAACAGCTAGAGAATGATTGAACTTGGATTTGAACTCGGGATCTCTGATAAAACCCAGAGATCTTTCCACCTCACTATACACAGAGCATCACCATGAACGTGGCATAGTTTTGTGGGCATAGTGTACAGTCTCTGAAAGACCTCGCTCTGCGAAAGGACTCCAGTTGGCTAGTGATTGCTACACATCACTGAAAGGGGGGATTCAGTTGGACATACAGTTTAAAGCCTCCAGGTTCTGGTTTTAGGTGCAGTCTATGAGGGCAAGTTTGTTGCTACATTTCTTTTAGCTGGAAGTCCTTCAAACTATATAGCTCTTTTTATCCCCACATAACTAATGAGCTGAAAGAAAACCCTTAGCACTTTTTCCTCTGATAGGTCATAGGTTTACAGATTTATAGATTTAGAAATAGGAAAGACCTTAGAGGTCATTTACTCCAACATGCTCATTTTAAAGATGAAGAAACTGAGTCCCAGAGAGGAGAGGGGTAACTTTCTCAAGGTCACATAGAGAGTAAGTGATAGAACTAGTATTCAAATCTAGGTCCGCTTGACTACAATCCAATGGGTTTTTTTCCTATAATATCGCTGGGTATAATAGGTATTTTATTGGAGAAGACAAGCTCTTGGTCCTACCTTAGGTAATAATAACAATAATATATAACATTTAGATAGTAAGTATCTGAGGCAGGATACAAACTTCGGTGTTCCAGCTTCCAAACCCAGCACTTTATCCACTGTCACCTAATTACCTCAAGCCATTCCTCTTGCTGCCAGGAATCTATTAGATCCAGGTCCTCAGACACCAGGACTAACCAAGAGCTGTGTACATGGTCCACATGGAGAATGCCTTAGGGGAATGCATCATCCCCTTCAGTCTTGTGATAAAGCAATACAACTGGCCCCAAGTATTAGTTAATCGATTTTCTAGCATATTCAGGGAACCATTTTTTCTCATCCACGTACAGCATATGTAGACTGAGAGAACTTATCCCATCCCCCACTGACAATGACAAGTCAGGTTCTCAGAGTAAGACTGACTACATATCTCTTCAGGGTTCTAGGTGTAGACTTGAAGGGTTAGAGATGTTTTTTCTAGTATTATAGCTCATGAACCCCAATTGGTATTCTCCTCATGATGATCAGGTAATAACAATCCGTCAACCAGACATAACAAGCTTTCAGAAAAGAGTATTTACTAGTGTATAAGAATATTTGGCACAACTATTTCCCCAAAAGTCTGTGACATACTCTCATACGAGTTCATTTAGAAAACCAGGGAAAGTGAGCTGAAGAGTTGAGAGCACATAGGACAAATGGATAACTCACACTTCTAGAAGTCTTTTTGCTAGAATCCTCGAGAGCTCCCCATAAGTATGATGTCCCTGAGGGAGGGGGGTGTTTTTTTTTTGTTTTTCTTGAGCCTTACATCTGTGTACACATACCCTGCTTACGCATACACTACTGTCAGCTGTTCTGGGGACTCTGCTATGGTGCTGATGAGAAAATGTTACTGCTTCTTCCCCTTCTTTATTCCAAGTATATTTTATTAAAGGACAGACTAACACCGCCCTTCCTCATCCCAGGATCTGAGGAGGTTTGACAAAGGATATCAAGTGCTGGATTTGGAGTCAGGGAGACTTGGGATCAAATCACACGTCTGATATTTACTCTCTGTATGAGCATGAACCAATCACTCAACATAGCTGATCACTATGCATCTGTCTTATAAAGCAATATATGAGCTGTGATCCTCAACAGTAAAGGGAGCTCCCACACCAGAAGCTGCTGCACCAGTGTAAAGAATTTTGTAAGTAAGAATCCTCCCACCAATAAAATCAGATTCTTGGTGTACTGGAGAAAAAAAAATATTTAAAAAACACACAAAAACACCTGGTGTTGTCTTTTCCTTTTCAGGGACTTTGCAGTCATTCTGATAGAAGTTTCCTGGGAGAAGAAAGGAGCATAGCGTCATGGACAGAGTTTAGAGTCAAAGGACCTGGATTTAAAACCCTGCTTTGCCATGACCTATTCATGTGACCTTAGTTAAAGCAAGCACTATGATCTTTCTGAGCCCCAGTTTACTCATCCATAAAATAAGGGATTTGGAATAGATGATCTCTAAGTACTATTGCAGTGCTAAATCGTATGATCCTATATTGCCCTGATTTTTTACTGTACAGTTGCTGGAGGGTAACTCAAATCATGGCATTTCAGGTCAGGTATTAGAAGTATTGAGGCCATGGTAGACTAGAAGGTGAAGTATTGGGGACCGTGTGAGGCCTAGTATTTAACACAAATCATACTGAGTAGCCAATTATCTCCTAGCTATAAGGGTTCAAATTAGACTTCTAACATACAACAAGGCATTTAATTTCTCTAAGCCTGAATTTCCTCATCTGTAAAATCAGGGGATTGGACTTGGTGACCTTTTAGGTTTCTTCCAGTTTTAGATCTGTTATGCTATGATTCTGTGTAAGGTGACTGCCCCCAAAGCTTGCAGAACTATTTTTCCCCTAAAATAGATCTAGTAGTAACTACATATTTGGCATCTGCTTATTTTTGAAAAAATACTCATGTCTTGACCTATAAACTAAGGTCACTGAGAAATAATTAGTAATTTTAAAATATTCCCATGTAGAAGCTACACAGTAATATTACCCCAAATTAAGGTTCTTTAAGTCATTTACTAGTGACACCATTTACTAATGGCACTAGATGGCACAGTGGATAGAGTGCCAGACCAGTTAGAAAAACTCATCTTTCACATCTGGCCTCAGACACTTACTAGGTGACCATGGACAAGTCACTTAACCCTATTTGCCTCAGTTCCTCATATGTAAAATGAGCTGGAGAAGGAAATGGTAAACCACTCCACTATCTCTACCAAGAAAACCCCAAAGGAGATCACAGAGTTCAACACAACTGGAAAATGACTGAACAATGATATTTTGAGCTGAATTTTCCCTTTTGAACTTAGAGAAAAAAAAAAACCCTCACCCTCCCAGCTGCAGAGGAGAGAAAATAGTTCTTCCACACTTTATGCTGAATTTTGCCTTGCCACTGGACTTTCTCTACAGCTGGCAATCTCTTTCTGCATTACTTGAATCACAGCCTTTCTCTGCCCCAGCTTTCAAGTAGTGAGAAAGCTGTCACACTAGCACCATCTAGTGCCTCCAGAATTTATAACTTTGATTTTGAATTCCTCTCCTCTCCCCAGTGTGCTTGGGCAGAGCTGTTTGATATTTGATCTCAGATGATTTTCTCCCTCATTCACATCCTCCTGGACAAGTAAACTCTCAGAGGGTGGGAGTTTTCTTCCCCAGTCTGGGCCCCTGAATATAATGCCCATTTTCAGGAAAAGAGAGAGAGAGAGGAGAGAGAGAATTATGTTAAGATACTCTTGAAGCAGTGTGATACAACAAAAACTTAAGCTCAGGTGATATGCCAAGCATCAATATATATGCTGAAAAATGAAGTTTAGATAAAGCAATGTTCCTGGCTTCAAGATCTATTTATCTCAAAATGATACCTTATTGGAATAGTGCTTTAAAGTTTACATGGTAACTTGATGGAGAGAATTGGAAAGATGCAGCCCAGTGCCCAAGCCTTGACATTGGCATAAGACTCTTCTCCTTGATGAAGAATATAATAACTTCAACATTTTGAAGGGAGGGAGAACTCTGGGCTTCCAGCCTCCAGAGAGAACATAGGTGATTCCAAAACCTCAGGGAGAGGTTCCTGGAAGGAGAGAAAGACTCTTAGAAGTAGCCAGTATGTATAAAAGTCAGTTCCTCAAGTATGCCCCTATTTCCAACTTGCTACACTACAGACTTTGGAGACTTTGCCTGTGGGTAAGACTGGGTACTTTTTCTCAATTAAGATATCTTGCTCCTTCTGGAAGTGTTCATTCATTCTCTATTGCCCTGTGTTATTCTCATCTGCATTCTTTTATTTCTGTTTGCTCTCACCTTAGATAAGTGGATTTATTCACTTTACTCCTGTCATGGTCCTTCTGTAATTGGCATTTGTGAAGAAGCTATATGTATCACTTCCTCATAAAAGGAGAGCATACAGTAAAAGCAATGTAAACAAAAAAAAAATTCCCCTAGATGAGTGATTATATAGAGGCTCAGAAAGATATGATTGTAGTCCAGTATTCCTTCTCTGAGTAAAATGTACTAGCCTTGTGGACCAATCCTCTTCTCCCTTCTAGACAAGAATCAAGATCTCCCCCGGAGACAAGTGGAGGACACTCTGGAGATAATCTCTTCCTGCCTTCATGGAAGCCACATTTAGACACAATCATATGGACATACACATTACCTACAAAGGCAACAAAAACAGCCTCCAGAAAAATGAACTTTTTTAATTTTCAATTTTTTTCTTTATTTTCTATATTTTTCAAAGCATGCTTATATTTTAAACACTTTTAAAAAGTTCTTTCTGGAACACTAAACTGTCTTAGCCTAGATTCTCTTTCCAATTCTGTTATCCATTTGTTTATCTCATGCTTTGAAAATATTGGTATACAAATTGAAGTTTCTATTTTGCTTTTTCAGGTAGGAAGATCCCAATAATACCTTTGCAAATATTATTCTTATATTAGCACTGATATCAACACTTCCAATTTAATTTCCCTCTTTTTTTTTCAACTCCCTCTTCCCAGTTTCAAATTGTATTTGGTCTTTATTGAATCTCCATTCATCTGTTAATTAATCTTCTTTTATGATGCATAATTTAATTCTAACCATCTTGACTTCCTCGCCCTTGCTAAGGCCTGGCATACTATAAAGATCTTGTTACCTCAATGCTCTTTAATCTTTTATCATAAACCCACCACCAGCCTCAGGCTCTGCCAGCAATATGGGCCTGTTGTCTTCTTTTCTTGTTCTTTTTCCAGTTTTCCATTCCAGATAACTAGGGCTTATAAGCCGATTTCATACAATCTTATCTCCTTTTGAGTACGGAATTTCTCTGCATGCAATTATTGTCATAATTCCTGAATTCCTTACTTACTTATGATAAGCATACTTATGTTTTGGCTGCATTTGGGCCCATGCATCCACTTCATGACTTTAAAGTCTTGAATGGCTTTGCAGAAGATAGGTCTTCTTTATCTGCTTTGCAACCAGCCCATTACAACCACCATGCACTACCTTGCTAATTCATTTCATCATATCCCCCTTTTTTTGTGTCTTTATATCTTTATTGTAATTATTTATATAGTTATTCATACCTAAATAGCTTGTCAACATTTCTCCCTCCTTTGGCTTCTTGTTGATTCATTTGCCCTAGTTTTCCTGTCTTTAAGCAAGCTGTTAATGCAGCATCTCCATTTCCTTTCTTTTCTTCTCCTGTTGGATTTGTTTTCACTTTTCTTGTCACTGTTTGGAATGGCTCTGTTATTATACTTTATCTTTCCCTCATTTGAACTATTGAACAGAGTAAAGAATCCTAATGATTTTCTACTTCTTTGTTGTATTTTAACTAAGTAAGCTCAGCCCTGGAATTACTCCATTCTAATCTTGTCCTTTAAAAACTTTCTTCCTTTTTCTTCCTTTCTTATTCTCTTTGCACGTGACTTTGCCTCTGTCACTTTTTATCTGTAATGCCATTTGTTTTTGCTTTTCTCTTTCACCTCTTTGATTTGTGGTGTCTCTCTTTTATCACTTGATTTTCAGATGGTCCTTCTCAAATGGCTGAATTTCTCATACACATTTTGGTTGTTCAGTTGTATTTGGTCATGTCCAACTCTCTGTAACCCCGTTTGGGGTTTTCTTGGCAGAGAATACTGGAGTGGTTGCCATTTTCTTCTCCAGATCATTTTACAGAAGAGGAACTGAGAAAGAGTTAAGTGACTTGCCCAGAGTCACACAACTAATAAAGTACTTGAAGCCGGATGTGAACTCTTGAAGATGAGTCTTCCTGATTCCAAGCTCAATGCTCTATCCACTGCACCACCTTGCCACCCTAGTGTGCCCTCATACACATTAGTCACTGATAGTTTGGTCTCTGCTCTGTTGGTTCCTGATCTATACCTTCCTCTCTTTATTTCTGAATATTTCCCTGTCTCTGTTGTTATGTGTATGTGTCTTTCTTTCTTTTCTGCCAGAACAAGACTTAGTCAAAAAAATGGAACTAAATAATTTAGGCCTCTGGTTAGGAAGATTAAGGAGGCAAAATGCTATCGTCGATAGAGTATAGAACTGGAGTTGGGAAGATATGAATTTAAGTCTCCATGTTATACTTAACAGATGCATAATTCTAGAAAAGTCACAACCTCTCAGTATCCCAGACAACTACCAACAACTAATCAAATAAGTCACTACAGTAATGGTACAGTAGGAAGAGTGTGTATAATTTGGCATCAGAGGGTTTGAATCCTGTCTCTGCTGTTCATTTCTTGTATACTGTTGGGAAAGTCAATTAATCTTTCTGGATCTTACTTCCTTAATATGTAAAGTACGGGAGAACATTGGATTAGATGACCTCTAAGATGTTCTCCAACTCTAAATCTAAGAAATGATGGCATGCCAGATGACATGATTTAAAAAGAACTTGTCACTCTGCTTTATGGACTTTAAGTCCAAATCTATGTGATATCCCAAAAGACACACAAAAAAAGTACTTGATAAACAAATGTACTGCTAGAAAGTAGCTTAACCTCCAATATCTTGGTGACCCCTTCTTGCAATCAAAGGAACAAAGACACTTTCTACAATCTGTCTTTTGGAAAAAGTTTCCCCCTTCACAACATATCAGCAGGTAGTCAAATTGCCAAAACCAACTTTTCTGAGTGATGCCTCTCCACTGCCCCGCCCAAAAAAGGAAAAAAAAAATTGTCATATTTCTTAGTCTGAAAACTACTATCAATCAATCAAGAAACATATATCAAGCACTCCCTGTGTTACAAGCTAGGAATACAAATGCAAAAGTGAGGGAACTCTTGACCTTAAGGAGCTTACATTTACTAGAAGAACACAATATAGTCATAGATAAATACCAAATACATATAAAATACTGTAAACACACAGTAACAAGGAACAGAGCACTCATATCTAAAGAAATAACAAAAGGCCTCTGGAAGGAGGTGGCACTTCAACCCTGAAGGGAGTTAAAGATTTTGGAGGAAGAGAATTCCAAATGGGGCAGATTATAGCGTACAAAGGCACGCACATAGAGAATGGAATGCTGTGTGCGCAGAAGAGCATATGTGCTAATTATTGGATTACAGAATGAATAAGGGAGAGTAACACATAATAAGTGAAGAAAGATAGGTCAGAACTAGATTGTGAAGGATTGTAAATGCTGAACAGAGGAGTTTGTATTTTAGCTTAGTGAAATAGGGAGCCATTGAATTTTCTGGAGAAAAAAAGTGATATGGTCAGGTCCAAATTTTTGGGTTATATATTTGGCTATTGTGTGGAGAACACTGGAGAAGGGAGATGATGAGATACAAGCTCTAAGAACCCCCTTGATCTCTCCTTGAATCTTCCCACTTGATCTGGCCTTTGCCTGAGTCCATAAACCTTCCATTATTACTTCCATTATTCAAATTTCTTAACTTATCCCAGCCCTCCATTGTCTGTTATCACCAGGTAGCCTTCAACTACTTCCCACTCTTAATTCCATTCTCTTGGTTCCTGGCCTCTGACCTCCAGTCATCCCAGCCTACTGGCCACTCCCATCTGGATGTCTCCAGACATACCTCCACCCCTGCCTACTAGAGGATCTGTTGTTTGAACACTAAACCTCTCCCTAAACCCCTCCTCTAGTCACTCCAGACCATCTTGCCTCCATGAAGGTGTTCAGATTCATTCTGGCCCACTTGTCAATACAAGTGTCACAGGGGCTCAGATTCAATCTGGCCCAGTGGCACTAAGCAATACAAATGCTCAGATTCCCTAAGAGTCTACCCAATATGGCAAATCTTTAATAAATTCTGTCTTTCTTTGGCTGAAAGGAGGCTTGAGTCAAATTCATTTGGGCAGGACCCACCTGTCGCTATTTTGGAGTGCCAGCACCCCTAAACCTCAACAGGAGAGACAGGAGGCAGAAAACCTAATAAGCAGGAAGCTGCCATAGTCCGTTTGAGGGCTTAAACTAGGGTGGTTATGATGTAAATAGAGAAAAGGGGATATATACATATATCGGAAAGAAATATAGATAAATGCAAGAGATGAGGAAGCACAAATTAAAAAAAAAACTGATTAGCTGAGGGAGGATGAAAGTGAAGTGGCAAACGTGACTTTTAGGTTTGAAATTGAGGTTACTAGAAGAACAGAAATGCCCTTTATAAAAAGAAGGGAAGATGTGTGGATATGGTGCAAAAGTCATGTTAGGTAAGTTATACCTATACCATTCTAATGGCATGTTAAAAATACAGTTAGAGGTGCAGGAAATGCTAGAGAGGCATCTCCATCATCATCGTCGCATCATTATCATAGCTGAAATGTACAGAGCCCTTTAAAATTTGCAAAGCACATCATGCCCGCTGTCTCATTTGACCCTAACAACAAATCTGGGAGGTAGGTATTATTATTCCCATTTGGCAGATGAGGAAACTGGGGCTCAGAGAGGTCAGGTGACTTACTCAGGATGACACAGCAGGTAAGTACCTAAGGTAAGACTGGAAATTTCCCATTTTAACTTCACTACCTAGTTGCTATGAGGTATAGATTGGGGTCATCTGCATAGCACTAATGCCAAACATAAATGATCAACTTTCTTTTCTTTTTTTTTCCTCTTTTTTTTGGTGGTGGGAGCAGGGCAATCAAGATTAAGTGACTTGTCAAGGGTCACACAGCTAGTAAGTGTCTGAGGCTGGATTTGAACTAGGGTCCTCCTAATTCTAGAGCCAGTGATCTATCCACTGTACCACCTAGCTGCGCATGTGCTCCCCCCTCCCCTTTTTGGAGAATTATCAACTTTCAGTGGTTACTGGAAAGGATCAATGTACCTGGTACATGATATTGGTCAATATTGATGCTCACAACCAACTTGTGAACTGCTTTTACCAGTCTGGGCACGCGCGCACATACACACACACACACACACACACACACACACACACACAAATATAAATATATGTATACAAATAGATATGGATTGTTTAACACTTCAGACTCTGGGTGACTCATTGTAACACACTTGGAATAGTGACCTGGACAATGGTAGAAAAGAAGAGCCCCCTGGTCACATGGCAAGGGCAAGGAATGACCAATGAACGGCCTTTATGCTCCATTGATACCCTGGAAAAGTCAGAAAAAAATGTGAAGGTTTTCAGATCATTGGGTGGACCTCCTTTAGGGAACCTATGAGAGAACCTGAGTCCCCCAGGATGGGGTAGTGTGGAGGGAACATCCATATCAGTGAGACTACAGATCCATGAGAATATCTGAGCATTTCATTTCTTTTTCCAAATATTCATTCTTCAGTTACTAAACTTACTATAGAGACTTACAGAGTCTCAAAGAATTGCTGCTACAGCCTACCTGCAAATAAAATATAATAATTTTTTTGGAGGCAATTGAGGTTAAGCAACTTGCCCAGGGTCAAACAGCTAGTAAATGTCTGAGGCTGGGTTTGAACTCAGGTCCTCCTGACTCCTAAGCCAGTCAATGCTCTATCTCCTGTGTCACCTAGCTGTCCCAAAAACAATGTATTAAAAATAATTTTAGCAAACCATAATGAGCTAAAGAAGATCTTAAATCTATCTATACATATATACATAGATACATATGAATAACCAGAAATTGCCATGAATGGAAAAGTAAATAATGATTTTTATCTTTCTTCTTTTCTAGTTTATGAGAATGGAAATTAATTTTTGACACTGAGTATAAAATAATTATAACGCCTATTACAATGCTACGCATTCACTGAAAATACAAAAACTATTTGTTGACGGATTTTTTTTTTGCCCAGATTGTTCAAATAATTATTGAAAATTTCCCATAGCAACTTAACTATAGAATATATAATTTGGCATCTCATTTAGGTCCACCACCTTCCTTCTCCTGAAGAAAACCTACTTCTTTTCAGACGCTGTTCACATCTAAATTAATTTAAACATGAGATAAAACATGCTATGACAATTTCAAGATCTAAAAGTGAACTCCATTTATAAGGAGTAAAATATTCAAATACATCATAAGTAATCATAACTAAGCCATAAACCCTTATTACATTACATCTACATCTGGAGCGTTTTAAGTTCGAGAATATTAAATCAATAAATTCATGATTCCATCTGGCAAAAGTCTATAAAACCTGAAACAATCTCCAAGCTGCCATCCAAATTATCATCACAACTAGCCTTACAAAACTGGTCTGTGTTAGCATGTAGACGGATGAAGATACAATGAAAATGTGCAGATGTAAAGTGAATGTTGGTTCATTTCTCTAGGGAATATTGATAGTGTATCTTGCAATGGTAAATGCAATACATATACAAATAATCTACATACTTATTTTTCCTCACATTTTCAGGGAAGCTACAGAATAGTTAATAATTGCTAGCATTTACATAGCATTTAGTAATTTGCAGAGCACTTTGCTTGTGTTGTTTCATTAGATCTTCATAACAGCTCTAGGAATTAAGTACTACCCCCATTTTGCAGATAAGGAAACTGGGATAAACAGAGGTTAAGTGACTTTCTCGGGGTCAAACAGCTAGTAAGTATCTTTTAGGGCAGATCTGAAGACTGAAGTCTTCACCTAACTATCTGCATAATAGAAAACAGGAGCTTAAAACCTGAATCATAAGATGAACAACAAAGTTCTGGTTATAGCCTTTGGTCTCAGGATTTTGGTGAAAACAGTAGCAACTAAACTTATCCAAGGTGTTTTTTTTTTTAAATTTTAATTTATTTTTAATATGTTTAGTTTTCAGCATTGATTTTCACATGTGACTGAATTACAGATTTTCTCCCCATTTCCACCACCCCCCCACTCCAAGATGGCGTACACTCGGGTTGCCCTG
>JAQQSZ010002474.1:0-14748 GCA_028646595.1 Phalanger gymnotis | reverse complement strand
GTATCTTACCCCACAGGAAAGAAGGATGATGGAGACAAAAAGGGGGCAATGATAGAAGGGAGGGCAGATGGGGGGAGGAGGTAATCAAAAACAAACACTTTCAAAAAGAAACAGGGTCAAGGGAGAAAATCGAATAACAGGGGACAGGATAGGAGGCAGCAAAATATAGTTAGTCTTTCTCAACATGAGTATTGTGGAAGGGTTTTGCATAATGATACACGTATGACCTGTATTGAATTGCTTGCCTTCTTAGGGAGGGTGGGTGGGGATGGAAGAAGGGAGAGAATTTGGAACTCAAAGTTTTAAAAGCAGATGTTCAAAAAAAAGTTTTTGCATGCAACTAGGAAATAAGGTATACAGGCCATGGGGCATAGAAATCTATCTTGTCCTACATGAAAGTAAAGGAAAAGGTGATGGGGGGAAGAGGTCTACAGATGGGAGGGCTGACTGGGAAATAGGGCAATCAGAATATATGCCATCTTGGAGTGGGGGAGGGGAGAATAGGGAGAAAATTTGTAATTCAAACTCTTGTGTAAATCAGTGCTGAAAAACAAAAATATATAATAAATAAATAAATTTTAAAAATAAAATAAAAAAGAAATTATCCATTTTATACTGAACTTTGCTCTCTTTCTCTTGTTTATTCATAAATTGTTCACTTATTCATAAATCTTATAAGTAATATGTTCCATATTCTTCAACTTTTCTCTTAATGTCTCTATTTATATCTAGGTCTTGTATCTATTTTGATCTTATCTTGGTAAATGGTGTAACATATTGTTCTATGCCCAGTTTGTCACAGTGCTTTCCACTTTTTCCAACAATCTTTACCAAATAATGAGTTCGTGTCCCCAAATCTTGTCTTTACAGTTGTCGAATGCAAGGTTATCATATTTATTTGCTACTGTAAATTGTACCTCTAGTCTTTTCCATTGATCTATTTTTTCTATTTCTTAGCCAGTACTAGATAGTTTTGATAATTATTGCTTTATATTATAGTTCAGTATCCGGTACTGCTAAACCTCCTTCTTTTACATTTTTTTTCATTAGTTCCTTTGGTATTCTTGACTTTTTGCTCTTCCAAATGAATTTTTACTATTTTTTCCTAGTTCAGTAAATCCTTATCTTTAACTGAACTAACTTGACACTAGCCTCCCATATTTTAGAAAACAAACAACTTGACCTCCAAGTTTTGCTTTGGTACACAATGAGTTATTTTCATCCTAATGCAGAATACCAGGCATAACAAACCACTTCTTTTTCTCATTCCTTTGTAATAAACAGCAGAAACTGAATCTGCCTAATGAAGTGAGGAAATGGGAGTGATGTGGGAGAGATTGGGAGATGGGAGGAAAGGAGCTTTTTTTTTTGCCTGAGGAAGCTTTTGAGTTGGGCACAGGAAGATATCAGAAATGGTGCAGAGAATAACCAACCAGCTTTCCACAACACTTTAAAAAATGGATAGATAAAGAAACATCAGTCCCAGACTTAGTAGAAGGAATAAAGAGCTACAACCAATAAAATTTCAAGACCAAGAAAATTCAATTAAAAATGTAGTAGTGCACAAGTAGATAAACCAATAGAGATGACACTGAAATCAGAAAGGAGAATGAAAATTTAAAAAATCTAAATCAATCATATCTAAAGACAAATAAATTAGAACAAAACCTGATGAAACTCACAACCCTATGGATTCCCAATAGAACATAGAACAATAACATAATGTTCCAGAAGCATTCAATAGAGAAATAAAAATCTTAAGAGAAATTGTGGCTAAAAGTAAAGAAATAATTAGTCAAAGAGGAAATCCTGAAGTCATGGTTTCAAGATTTTCCAAAAGAATAAATAACCAAATAATACATTAGGGATATAACTATTCAAAATGAAAGACAATAAGGTAGAAAAGTAAAAGTCATAAAGTTTAAGTAAAAAACACATAACCTCTACACAAGCAAAAACAATTAATTTCAAAGATTTGAAGACAGGATATGAAGAAACAACTTAAAGATCACAGATTTCTCAGAAAAAAGGTAAGAAATATAAAAAAAATCCTGAACAGCATAATGCAATAAATTATACAAGAACTCTGCTCCACACATTCTGAAGACAGAATATGAAGTCCCAATCTATACAATTCATGGATTGCCTTACCATGAAGGAAAATCATGCAAAAAAGGGCTTCAAACTTCAGAACAAATCGTGCTTAAATATAACAATTAAACTTACAAATAATAAATTGTGTAAGCAGCCAAAGACTTTCAAATAAGGGCAAGGGAATTTGAATAACACAAGATTTTTATGTATCCACTAAAAAATGTTGGCCTTGGCAACTTCACCAGAGAGTGGAATAAAGGAAGAACTTGAGGAGACAGACTTAGTTTCATCACTTGTAAAATGAGGATAATGATCCTCCCGCTACTTGACTCAGAGAGTTGTGAGGAAAATGATATGTAAGCCTCCATGTATTCTTTAATATTGCAAATGTCTGTGATTTCATGTACAACTCTTCAACTGAGAAATGTTGCCATAACTGTAAGTCTTAGTACAATATGCCTTTGTGTGTTTCTGTGGCTAAAAAACTTTAAAAAAAAAACTATCATCCAACCACCAACCTAGTGATAATCTTCAACAAAACTAACTAGGCTAGTTCTGAGAAGAAAAACTCACAATCCAACACAGGGCTTATGTTTTGAAACTTTCTGGCCAGAAAAGATGGCCAGAGTTCTCATCTGGTATAGCCTTTGAAAATCTAGCATAACTTCCACACCAGGATGAAGCATTGCAGGAAAAATATTTTGGAGCTAAGCTGCAAATGTTACATATTATCATAATATTTGAAGTGTAGAGGTACCATGGAGTAGTAGAAAGAGTATATGTACCACTTACCAGCTTTGAACTCAGGCAAGTAATTTAAACTCTCTGAAGCTCAGGTTTCCCTTCCATCAAATAGATAAAACAATGTTCACACTTGATATCTCCCAGGGCAATTTGGAGAAAAAATATTCTGTGAACAAAAAAGCCCTGTTGGAAAGTGATTGGTTTGTTTAGATTACCTGTATTTTTTTATTACAAGGAAAAGCTCTATTGGAGAGTTTTGAGAGGGTAGAAAGTAAGAGGGACTGAGGGGAGGGATGTTAGAAAATGAAAAACATCTTCAAAGATGTCAATAAGATGCATATTACTTAAAAGCAAGTGAACTCTTATTTTTGTACTATTCCTTGTATTATAAGTATAGTATTAGTATAATCAGTGTTATAAAATCCCTATAAAATCCAGACAAATATTTGTTGTCATTCCTCTTGTCCAACTCTTTGTGACATATTGTGGGCTTTTCTTGTCAAAGATATATAAAAAGCTTACAATTCCTTCTCCAGTTCATTTTACAGAAGAGGAAACTGAGGCAAAAAGTGACTTGCCCAAAGTCACATAGGCAGTAAGTATCTGAGGCCAAATTTGAAGTCAGGAAGATGACACCTGACTCAAGGCCAGGCACTCTATCCGCTGCTCAACCTAGCTGCCTTAAAAAAGTTTAGGAAATAATAATGTTGAAAATACATTGTAAGGCTGACTACTTTCTATATTCTTAAAAAAAACTTTCAGAGTACCTTGTGGTATTTAAGCGAAGAATATGATTTTTTTTTTTCTATATGAAAGAATAGAAAACAAAGGCAAGGGAGTTGTGGCTGTTGTTGTTGTTACTGATTCGTGTCTGATTCTCCATGACTCCATTTGGAGATTTCTTAGAAAAGATAATAGAGTAGTTTGCCATTTTCTTCTCCAGCTCATTTTATAGCTGAGAAAACTGAGACAAACAGAATTAAGTGACTTACTCAAGGTAACATATCTACTGCCTAAGACCAGATTTGAACTCATAAAGAGGAATCTTCCTGACTCTAGGCCCAGCATTCTATCTACTGAGCCCCCTAGGTACTCCAGTGGGGATAATTCACCTCTAAATATAATCAAAATCTAGTGAAATTTGTGATCTCACTGTATTCTAATGATTACTTTTCTTTCCCTTCAATGATGCCTGGCTTCTGGCTTCCACCTACTACTACCTACAAAAAAACAAAATAAAACATCCTCTCAACATAACTTCCAACATAGCAGAATTATTAAACAAATTAGGGTTTTATAAGCAAATATTTTGTTCCAAGAGACAAACCAAAAGAATCAATAAGCAAGTCATTTTTTTTAGGGGGAGGGTTCTTTGTTTTTTGTTTTGGCAGATCATTGGCTTCTGAGATATGGAAGTAAAAGCAATGTTAGATGGTTTTAATGCAGAGATCTCCTTCCTCATTTGCCCAAATACTGCCTTTAGGGATAAAAGCTATAAACATTGCTATTCTAACTGGTACAAGTTCGTTGGGGCACTGGTAAAGAAAAGGTGAGAACACTGAACAACTGAGTATTTTCGTTTTCCTGTCATACATTTCACATTAATGTAGAAATATATTCAAACTTGTTCTTCCTCTATGACATTTTATTTAAAAATCAGTAAGTTAAGCTTGGTATAGACTGGCTTTAATTTACCAAAATGTAATTTTTTTTAATATTTCATTGAACGCATTTGAGAAATTGAACTAAATGAAGAAATGGACCTTTGACTTAAGTGGTATTAAAAAAACACACAAAATATACATTTTACCATTTATAAAGAACAAGTCAGGAAATATTTTTTTCAACTCCACATTATAATTTAGACCTAGAAAAGATATTAGAGAATATGTAGTCCAATACATTCATATTTCATTGTGAAGAAACTTGGGAACTAAAGGTGATGATGCCTGCCTGCTGAGCATCACATTGGTAGCATGTAGCAGAGCTACAATTCAAATCCAGATATGCTGATTCTAAAACTAGTACTCCTTTTGTACTATGTTGTTTCTGAATGTTGTACTTAACTGAGATCAATTGCCGTACTAAAAGCTATCTGCATTTGCCAGACGTAGATTACTAAAAAATGTAAAATAAACTCCATTTCCCCAATGTGTAAAAATAGTCATCATTAGTGTGAAAAATATCAATATTGCAATTGAGAAGAAAATAGCATAGGGGACTTGGACACATTTCAGAAGTAGATCAGATTTCGGGGTGGGGGGAATTTTGGTGAAATTTGGAAGAAACTGAGGAAAAATTGAAGAACAATTTGCCAATTAAATACTACCAGGTTGCTAATTTGGGATTTATGGATAATAAGATGGAGGACATTTAAGGAAACTCAGAAAAGATTAAGGAATACTGGAGGAGATCAAGGAGGACTAGGGAATAGAACCTTAGCATATAGCCTTAAAATGGAGTAAGATAAACTATGTGGGAAAACAAGGCAAGGGAGATGGAACAATTAGTGTGCTATAAAAACAGTGGATTGATGGTTGGTTAAGAGCCCAGACAAGGGTTCAACAAGAGCAATGAAATAAGTTATCTCCTGTGCACAATTTTTGGTAGGCACCAGAAAGCTGACAAGAAAAGAAGGACTTGTTCCTTGCTATTCAGTGGTTTACATTATTACTCTTAGATGTCTCCTTAGTTCCATTCTATTGTTCCCTAAAGTGAACAATACTGATATATTCTGTTTTTCAGAACACCTTTTCATCCTTTCTAAAAGAACTCTGTGTTCTCCAGGGCCCTACTATGTAAACAGAATCCACCATTTATTCCCAGCAGTGTCTGAAAACCAGAAATCTACAGGACATGACAACAAACCTAGATTTATTTTCCTAAGTTTTCCCTGTCCCCCGTAAAACAATGCACAAATAGGTCTCAAAAACATTCCTGGTTGTTTCATGTATAGTTAATCAGGGTAAATTAAAAAACAATAATAATTAATTCAATGAGTTTGGGTTATATAACAAGAAGTGAGAAACAATAAATGTCATTTGGAAAACAAGTAAATTTCACTAATATATTTCACATCCATATAGCACTTTAAGTACATTATCTCATTTTATCCCCACAATCACTTTGTGAAATACGTGATATTATTACTTTTATTTTATACATAAGGAAACTGAGGATCAGAGAGGTCATATAAATACTGTATATCTATTAGAGGTTTCAAAATCAAGTCTTTCTGACTCCAAGTCCACCTACCAACTATGACATAAAACTGCCTCTCAATAATCAGAAATCTATGCTGTTAAATAAAATAAAACCTATCTTGAGATTTTATTGGTATCTCTTAATTAGACTTTTATTTTCATGTCAGTATTGATTATATTAGCATTTTAGTGTGGTCATGCTGTTAATACAAATATTTTCTCCTAGAAGGAAAATAAGGTTTTTGTTTTTTTTTTCAGAATTTTCTCTTCAATCCTTCAGCTCATTGAGATGGAGGCAGCATTTGCTAGCTTGTGTCTGGTGATGTGAACTTTCCTTTCTGAGTTGTACATGCCCCTCAAGTAATCTAACAGAAATGTAGTTTCATGTTGCAGAGTCTCTAGATGATGAACAGTGGTGATAAACTAGCACTCAGAATATAGAACAAAGGTTAGATCCTATTAGGGGAAGCAGAAAGCAGGCATTCCCAGGATCCTAGAAAGCATTTTGTTATGAGGAGAAAGCCTTTGTACTGTTATAAGATCTTAGTGCAGCAGAAAATATCAATTTAACAATAAATGCATAAATAATGAATCAAAACTGTGCTTCTCCTGAAATTCAAAACTGAATTTAAATATTAAATACAGTATTAGATATTCAGTTATTTATACTGAAAAAATATCTCTAAAACAAAACCACTTCACAAAACAGTTATTCAGTTTAAACATAACTAAAAGAGTACTCACTTGGGAATCAGAGCCTTTGGATTCAAATATTTCCTTTTAGGTCTACTATATGTAACAATCTTGAGCAATTCATCTAAATTCCTTGTACCTCAGTTTATTTATCTGTTAAAATGGAGCACTTGTACTACATGGCTTGTGAAGTCCCTTTCAGTTCCTGATGTATGATACTAGGATCCTAGTACTATCTCCTTTGTAATGAAAGAAAGAGATAATCATCTGGTTGTCCACTAAATTTGGCTGAGGCAGACAATTAATGGTCCTGAGATAGTATTACACAAAAATATGAACTATACCACATACAATTCTGGGGAACTTTTCCTCTGGTTAAAATCAAACTGTTAACTCACCCTTAAGTACTGTTCTTCTTGGATCTTTGCGTTTACTCAAAGCTAGTGGTATTCAGGTGTAAATTTTTAAGGGAGGACAGGTATACAACAACAGCTACTTAAAGGAGGAAGCACCTTCAAAAATCACAACCCCTTGCACCAGAGAAGAATTCACGTTATTGACTCTAAAAAGGCACTGATGTGTACAGACAATAGAGAGCTAAACATAAGGGGAACTTAATGAGGCCTCTACAAATAGTGAAAAGGACTTCTATTAATTAAGTGTTGTAAATGCATCTTTGCCACATGAGTTCTCTACATATGTGCTTCATTACCTTTGTGCATCATTTGAGCCCACTCTCACCAAGGACATTGTGTGTACAAGGGCAGAATATATACATAGTTTGAGGGGGATGTTTAGTCACTATTGTTCTTCCTGAACATTTTCTGAACTTTCTCAGTAAACATCCTTTCTCAAAGCTCATTGGAATCTAGATTGTGGTACTCATGGAAAACATCCATGAGGATGTATGAATGAAAGTTTTAGTAATTCAGCCCCTCAAAGGTACTCCTAAAACCCTGAGAGAAATAAAAGACAGACACCCTCTGAGAAATCAATCTGTGGTAAACTATGTGGGCTTCATTTGGCATGACTTTTAGAGTTTTAAAATTTGCAAGGAGTGGCGGCGGAGACAAGATGGTCATTTGAAAATAGCATTTTACCAGAGCTCTCTCACAAGTTCTGTCAGATACCTCTAAAAAAGTGAATCTGAGCAGATCTGAGAGAGTTAGAAGGCACTAGTAGAGTAGGTGGGGCAAATTTCCAAGCCAGGAGAGTCTGAAAGGTCAATGGGATATTTCTGTAGGCTGGGAGAGTGCCTGGCTCCTGGAGCTGCACCAGACAGCAAAAATGTGGAAGCTGCCATGAAAACCAGCCAGTGATCCAGGCTGGGAGAAAGCTGAGCACCCAAAATGGGCAGAGATCCCCAGGACTCCACAGGATGGGAATCTGTCAAAGTGAGGAGAGGCAGTAGTGCAAGCTGGCAGCCATGAGACATCTACTCCTGAGGTTTGCAGCCCAAAGGTTTGAAGTGCACCATCTTGAACTTCTAGGACACATAATGGCCAGGTTATCATCCCTCCCTCCCTCCCTCACTGACCCAGTGAAAAACGCTGGAATAGAGGAGACAGAAGTGGGGCTTCAGTGTCTGAGTAGTGGGAGTTCCTGAGTCCCAGAGGTGCACAGCCAGCAGGGGTCAACCCCGGGAGCCCAGACGTACCCTTGCTACCCCAGGGGAAGTGGCAGACACCAGCACACACAACAGCTGAGACCATTGCTGGAGATCAACTCTGCTGGAGAGCAGCCCCAGGGGAAGAGGAGACTTCAGGCAGCCAGACGACCCCTCCCCCACACCTCAGGAAACCAAGGCTATAATACACAAAGCCAGTAACTAAGCTCACAATTCCCAGAACAAGAAACCTAGGACAGAGATCCCTGAGCCCCAAAAGCATAAATCTACTGTAAAGCCAGGAAAAAAAACTAACCAACATGAAGAAGAAAATGAAAAAAACTGAGTACCATTGACCCTTTTTATGGAGACAAGGAAGATCAAAATACCAATTTGGAAAAAGACAGCATTGACACTATACCCACATCTGATACCTCAGAAGGGAATGGGAACTGGTTTCAAGCCCAAAAAGCATTCCTGGAAGAGCTAAAGGAGGATTTTAAAAACTACATTAGAGAGGTAAAAGAAAAAAATGGAAATAATGGGAAAAAACACTGATAAAGTCAAGTCTTGAAAAAATAAGATTGGTGAAATGGCTTCAGAGATTAAGAATATAAATAGAGAAAATGACACCCTGAAAGCTAAAATCAACCAATTGGAAAAGGAGACTCAAAAGCAAAATGAAGACAGCAACTCATTAAAAATTAAAATTGAGCAAGTGAAAGCTAATGATTCTATGAGGTATCAAGAAGTAATAAAACAAAATGGAAAGAAGGAAAACATAGAAGAAAATGTGAAATAGTTGATTGTAAAAACAACTAACCTGGAAAATAGATCCAGGAGAGACAATTTAAGAATTATTGATCTACCAGAAATGCACGATGAAAAAAAAGAGCCTAGACAGTATCTTTGAAGAAATTATCAATGATAACTGCCCTGAGCTCCTATAACCAGAGAGGAAAATAGTCATTGAAAGAGTACACTGATCACTCCTTGAAAGAGATCTCAAATTGAAAACTCCAAGAAATATCATAGCCAAATTTCAGAAATACAAAGTCAAGGAGAAAATTCTGCAAGCAGTCAAAAAAGAAACAATTCAAATATCATGGTACTACAGTAAGGATCATGAGTATCTTTCAGCTTCTGCATTAAATGACAAGGAAAACTGGAATATGATATTCCAAAGAGCAAAGGAGGTTGGACTACAACCAAGGATCAACTAATCAGAAAAACTGAGCATAATTTTTCAGGCAAGGAGATGGAAATTCAATGAGATAAGGGAATTCCAGGCCTTCCAGATGAAAAGGCCAGAACTCAATGGAAAATTTTATCTTCCAATACAAAACTCAATAGAGACATAAAAAGGTAAATGGGAGAAAAACCCCACAAACCTTTGTGAAGCAATAAGGGCAAATTGTTTACATCTTTATATAGGATTATATCATTTTATATATGTTATACATACACACACATACATGTGTATATATATATAAATATATATATATATATATGTTTGTCAATCTAGAGAATAGTATATTTATTATGACAACTGAAAGGGATACACTTAGACTGTAGGTGTCAATATAAAATAACTGATATAATGATAAAAATCCTAATTAAGAGATGTAAAGGGAAGGTTCTGGGAGAAGGGGTAAGGAGGTAGTAGAAATGGGTAAATTACATCAAATGAAGAGGCACAAAAACACATTATAGTAAAGGGAAAGACGGGAGGGAGAAGAGTAGTATATGAGCATTAATCTCATGGGATTTAGTTCAAGAAGAGAATAACATACTCTGAAAAGTACAGAAATCAATCTTGTCCCACAGGCAGCAGGAGGAGAAAGGGGAAAGAAAAGGTGGGGGTTAGTCAGAAGGGAGGGAAGAAGCAACAAGTGGAAAAGTGTAAGATAAGGAACAGAAATCAAGAGGGAGGATAAATTGAAGAAGGCAGTGGTCAAAAGCAAAACTCTTTTGAGGAACAGAAGGGAGAGGGAGAAATAAAAGCATAAACTGGTGGGGGGGGGGACAGGATGGAGAGAAAGACATACACAGCTTGTAATCATAACCCCTGAATGTGAAAGGGATGAACTCTCCCATAAAATGGAGGTGGACAGCAGAATGGATTAAAAACCATAATCTTACACTATGTTGTTTATGAGAAACACATTTGAAACAGGGGTATACCCACAGGGTAAAGGTAAAAAGGCTGGAGCAGAATATATAATGCTTTAGCTGAAGAAAAAAAGCAGTGGTAGGAATCCTAATCTCAGACAAAGCAAAAGCAAAGAGAGGTCTGATTAAAACACATAAGAAAGTACACTATATCCTGCTAAAAGACACCATAGACAATGAAGCAATATAATTATTTAACATATATGCACCAAGTGGTATAGCATGCAAATTGTTAGAGGAGAATTAAGGGAGTAACAGGAAGAAATAGACAGCAAAACCATACTAGTGGTGGACCTCAACCTCCCCTCTCTGAACTTGATAAGTCTAACCTCAAAATAAACAAGAAACAAGTTAAGGAGGTAAATAGAATTTTAGAAAAGGCAGATATAATAGACCTCTGGAGAAAACTGAATGGGGATAAAAAGGAATATGCTTTTCTCTCACCAGTACATGGCACATAATCAAAAATTGACCTTGTACTAGGGCATAAAAAGCTCACAATCAGTGCAGAAAGCATGAAATTGTCAATGCATCCTTCTCAGATCATGACATAATAAAAATTATTTGTAATAAAGGACCATGGAAAGATAAACTAAAAATTAATTGGAAATGAAATAATCTAACCCTATAGAATGAGTGGGTCAAAGAACAAATCATAGAAACAATGAATAACTTCATTTAAGAGAATGACAATGAGACAACATATCAAAACTTATGGGAAGCAGCAAAATCAGTTATTAGGGTAAGTTTTATATCTTTAAGTGCTTATATGAATAAAACAGATAAAAAGGAGATCAATGAAGTGGGCATGCAACTGACAAAAAAAAACTAAAAAAAGAACAAACTGAAAATCTCCAATTAGATACCAAATTAGAAATATTGAAAATCAAAGGAGAGATTAATAAAATTGAAATCAAGAAAACTATTGAATTAATAAATAAAACTAAGGGCTGATTTTATGAAAAAATCTATAAAATTGTAAACCTGTGGTCAATTTGATTAAAAGAAAAGAAGAAAACCAAATTACCAGTATCAAAAATGAAAAAGATGAATTCACCTCCAATGAAGAGGAAATTAAAACAACAATTAGGAAATATTTTGCCCAATTGTATTCCAATAAATTTGATAACCTCAGGGAAATGGTTGAATATTTACAAAAATACAAATTGCCCAGGTTAACAGAAGAGGAAGTAAATTACCTGAATAATCCCATATCAGAAAAATAAATTGAACAAGCCATCAATGAACACCATAGGAAAAAATCCCCAGGGCCAAATCGATTTATAGGTGAATTCTATTAAACATTTAAAGAACAATTAATTCCCATAATGTATAGACCATTTGGGCAAACAGGTGAAGAAGGAGTCCTACCAAATTTTTTTCATGACACAAATATGGTACTAATACTTAAACCAGGAAGAGTAAAAACAGAGAAAGAAAAGTATAGACCAATTTCTCTAATGAATATTGATGCAAAAAAATAAATAAAATATTATCAAAAAGATTGCAGCAATTTATTAGGAGAATAATACACTACGACCAGGTAGGACTTATTCAAGGAATAATATTAGGAAAATATTAGGAAAAGAATCAGCATAATTGATCATATCAACAACAAAACTAGCAGAAACCATGTGATCAGATCAATAGATGCAGAAAAAGGCTTTGACAAAATACAACACCCATTCCTATTAAAAAAAAACACTAGAAAGCACAAGAATAAATGGAGCTTTCCTTAAAATTATACATAGCATCTACCTAAAACCATCAGCAAGCATTATATGTAATGGGGATAAGTTATATGCATTCCCAATAAGATCCAGGGCGAAACAAGGATGTCCATTAAATTTGGTACTACAAATGTTAGCTTTAGCATCGAGAGAAGAAAAGGAATTGAAGGAATTATGATAGACAAAGAAGAAACTAAATTATCACTTTTTTCATATGATATGATAATTTAAATAGAGAATCCCAGAGATTCAAGTAAAAAACTACTTGAAATAATAAACAACTTTAGCAAAGTTGCAGGAGATAAAATAAATCCACATAAATCCTTTTCATTCCTATATATTACTAATGAAGTCCAACACCAAGAGATAACAAGAAAAATTCCATTTAAAGTTACTGTAGACACTATAAAATATTTGTGAGTCTACCTGCCAAGACAAACCCAGGTCCAATAAGAACACAATTGCGAAACAAGTATTTTTACCCTCTTTGTACAGATGAAGAAACTATGATCCAGAGAAGTTAAGTGAATTCCCCAATGAGAGAAGTGAGATTAGGACAGCAACTGTCAGAATTAAGTGAACCATACTGACTCTATCTTGTGACTCAGTTCTGGAGCTTGTTCCTTTTCAATTCAATTAGTACAGTCCAATTTCTGTCCTATAACAAAACTTTATTCATTTGTGGGAGGCATGAGAAAACTTTATGTCATCGTTTGAACCTAGTCCTGTGTTACTAGGAAGCTGGACCCTTTCCTCTTGCTGATTAGAGACCCTTAACTGAGGACTTAGGTTATGCTCAAAGTTGTTTTAAAATAAAATTACTGTTATTGTATACAATATTCACTTGGTTCTGCTCATTTTGCTCTTCATTATTTCTTTCACATCTATCCATGTATTTTACTAATATCATCAAGCTTATCATTTCTTAAAGCCCAGTAGTATTACATCACAATTTATGCCACCATTACCCAGTTGATGGACATCATTGTAATTTCCAGTTCTTTGCCACCAAAGAGAGAGCTACTATAAATATTTTAGAACATATAGGTTCTTTCCTTTTTTCTGTAATCATCTTTGGAAATAGACCAAAGACTGGTATTGCTGGGTCAAAGGGTATGGGTAGTTAAGCAACTCTTTGTGCCTAATTCCAGATTGCTCTCCAAAATGGCTGAATCAGTCCACAAGTCGATCAGAAATGAATTAGTTTCCCAATTTGTCCACATCCCCTCCAACATTTGTTACTTTTCTCTTCATTTACATTATGCAATCCAATAAGGGTAAAATGATATCTCAAGGATATCCAAAGGTTGATTTAATGTATAAAAGTCTGTTTTCCTCTATATTGAGGGTCCGCTACCAAAGTGGCTGGTCCTGATTGTTTAATGAATTTATATGCTCAGAAACTCAAACCTTTGTTTCCTCAATCACTTCATCTTTTACATTCAACATCAAATTATAGAAACTAGAATCATCACTTAAACCCATGTTTTTCTGATTCCAAGTCCAGTGGTCTTTCTTCTATATCAGAGTTGCAAACTCAAAGAGAAACGGATCCCTGGTGGCTATGTATTAATTTTAAAAATTTCAAATTAATATTATCTATATTATGCTGATTTTTTTTATTCATTTGTCGAACATATATCAATTACATTTTAATCTGTAAAACACTGTGGTGTCTCAGAACGATCACATAGAAATCAGAGGACAAGCATTCGCAGTCATTATCACAGAGACCAGGCCTGAAGTGATGGTAGGATCTTAGCTAAGGAGATTGTTAAATGGGAAAGCTATTAAACTGTGAGTTTTAGGGAAAAGAGGCAGGCCTGGGCAAAACCTAGGTTAACTCCAATTGTGCAAAGTCTGAGAAGTCACAGAATCTCAGGATTAGAGTATCAGACATCATCCAACAAGACCAATTCCTATGGACAGAAGACTAGGAAGAAGGGAAAAGAAAGAAAGAGGAGAAGTCTTAAAAAGAAAAGAAGAAAGATTTGGCTTATTGTTAGAAGCTCCTATCAACTATCTTAGAATTGGAGCTTAACAAATAAGTATGTGAAATAGTTCTCTTCTCTTCCTGCACCTAGAGTCTTAGGGGAAGCTGTGAAGATGGTTTCCCTGTTCTTTTTTTTTTTTTAGACAATTTGTTTTTTTTTGTTTTTCTTTTTATTTATTTATTTGTTTGTTTGTTTATTTATTTATTTCATTTATTTTTGACATGTTTGGTTTTCAGCATTGATTTTCACAGGCGTTTGAATTACAAATTTTCTCCCCATTTCCTCCCCACCCCACTCCAAGATGGCTTACACTCTGGTTGCCCTGTTCCCCAGTCTGCCCTCCCCTCCATCGCCCCATTCCCCTCCCATCCCCCTTTCCCTTCCTTTCTTGTAGGGCAAGATAAATCTCTATGCCCCATTGCCTGTGCATCTTATTTTCTAGTTGCATGACAAAAAAAAACTTTTTTACTTTTGAACATCTATTTTTTTTAACACCTTGAGTTCCAAATTCT
>JAQQSZ010002473.1:0-14748 GCA_028646595.1 Phalanger gymnotis | reverse complement strand
CTCTACTTCTCTAACTTACTTTTCCAAATCCTTTTTGAGTTCTTCCATGGCCTGAGACCTGTTCGTGTTTTTTCTTGGAGGCTTTTGATGTAGGCTCTTTGCCTTTGTTGACTTCATCTGGCTGTATGTTTTGGTCTTCTTTGTCACCAAAGAAAGATTCCAAAGTCTGAATCTGAATCTGAGCCCATTTTTGCTGCCAGGCCATGTTCCCAGCCAACTGCTTGACCCTTGAGTTTTTTGTATGACTGGTTGTAGAATAGAGAGTATTTTGTCCCAAGCTTGAGGGGCTACACTGTTGTTTTCAGAACTTTTTCTACACAGCAAGCTCTGCCACACCAGCACTCCTCCTCCCTGGACTTGACTCAGATCTTAAGCAAGCTCTGCACTTCCCCTTTGATTCGCCACTTAATTCCTCCCACCAGGTGGGCCTGAGGCTGGAAGCAACTGCAGCTGTAGTTCTGTAGCTGCACCACCCCTGCTGCCCCACCCCCCAGGGTGGTGGCCAAACTGTGAACTCCTTTCACTCTATCCCCTGCAGTTTTTTTCCCAACCTTCTCTGTTGTCTTTGATGTTTGTGGGTTGAGAAGTCTGGTAACTGCCACAGCTCACTGATTCAGGGCACTAGGGCCTGTTCAGCCTGGCTCCCGGTCTGGTTGGTCTGCCCACGCTAGGCTCTGCTCCAAGCTCCATGCGATAGATCTTACCCAGTGACCATCCAGGCTGTCCTGGGCTGGACCTCTGCTTCTCTCTGCTGTTTTGTGGGTTCTGCAATTCCAGAATTTGTTCAGAGCCATTTTTATAGGTATTTGGAGGGTCCTGGGGGAGAGCTTAAGGCATGTCCCTGCTTTCTAGCTGCCATCTTGGCTCTGCCCCCATTAGAGTTGTGTTTTGTGATAGCAATGGTCATATTTAGGTGCTTCTGCTAATGCTAGGTTGACTCAGAATGTCTGACTTTGACTAGATGAAACCAGGTTGAGATGAGTTCCCCACACTTAGCTGGTTCTCTGTCAATTGAGTGTTCTGTTTTATGCTCTACAAAAGTTTCATTGTTCTGTTTTTTGGTACTTTTAAATCTTTGGGGTTTTTTTGAGTGTATATTTTTATATAGCAGTTGTAGTTTCAACGAGAACAATTCAGTGATATTGCAGTTGGTGGTGGTGGGGGAAGGCAGCATTTTGAGGATAATTCAACCTCAGTGAAAAAGTGTCCCTCACACTGAAGCACAAAGGAAAATGAATTCGAAAATGGAAAAAAATGGAAAAAGTGCCACAAACTGGAAAACTGTTGCTATAAAATAGCCTAATGAATTATCAGGGGAAAAAAGCCTTCAGAGGGAATAAGTAACTAGAGGTGGTATTAAAGGATCCTTTTCAGTGTTGTCTAGGCTTCTCAAATTTGAAAGAACAATGAGAAGACCAGTTTGGGGGAAAAAAAGCAAAAGAGACAACAAAACTCACCATTGATATGAAGAAAAAGATTTGTCCCACAAAAGATATAGAAATGAGTACTGAAAATGGTAATTTTTATTGGTGAACCTCATTTTTTTTTCATTCAAAGATATACCAAAATTTTTGTCAGTAAAACATCCACGTCAATATATAAGATTCGTGAGACTCTAAAACATCATCATCAAACTATAAACGGTACCATATCCTCAATATATTTAGGAGATTTATTCATTTTTACTTCAAATTAATATGAAAGTTTTGTCCCCTGTAGACAAATGATAAATTCTATTCAATATTTTCATCAAAAGAGGACCAGAAGAATTTCTTAGAAGCAGATGTTTCAGCATTACAGAAATTTCCAAGTGGAGGCATAATACAGGAAGACAACATCATGCCATGCCACAAATCACCAAAAACTTAAGAAATTTATCTAAAAGGTAGAAACTAACATGCTTTTATTTCCTGGAAACTCACCAGATTCAAACCTCATTAGAAATTAATGAACAATAATCAAAGCCAGAGTTAGAAAATTGAATTGTTTATGAAATGTACACTTAGTTTCCAATGTGATGTGGTTTCATGATGGAAAAATTAAAGCATACATGTCAAGATCATCTAAATTCAACATCAAACAATATAAAACAATGGACTACAGAAAAATAAGAACATATCATATAGTATAATTTTCTTAAAGATGCAAATTTAAAACTTATCATATGGCAATCAATCTAATTATTTCACTTTGTCCCAGGTAATTTGTGCAACACCATATGTGATGTCTGAGGTCTGCTTTTATTAAGGAGTTTAACTATTGCTAAGAGTATTAACATAGTACCATGCACAAAAATATTGCTAATGAATATACTCTGGGATGAATCCAGGAGTTCACAGCAGGGTTTAATTGCTATCTTCTTGGGTTTGTGTGTGGAGGACATCTTCCCAATTGCCCAAGGAACAGACATCTCCAGCCTCCATCCTGAGCCAGGTGCCAAGCTGCACCAGGCTTATTCCATACCTATTTGCCTTTCAGTTCCCTGGTGACAAGTGTACACCCAGAGACAGAAACACTGTCTGGCCCATTTACTCATGGAGCGTGTTCATTTATTTATAAGTCTGAAACCCGATCTCTTATTCTGGGTGTGTTTCCCTTGTGTTAGGTTTTCCTTTTATTACAGCTCAGCCCATAAATTATTCACTTAGTTTGAAGACAATATTCAAAGTCTTTAATGGTTTTAAATTATTTGGCTTATTTGGCTATAGCTGTGCTTAAATATTGAACAGCCAGTTACCAGAAAGAGCATCTCTTTCCTAAAATAGTGGACCATGCTACAAGACACTCTGTAGGCTCATCCATAATTTCCCCTTAAGCAGATGCTCCCTACCTAGGGGCAGTAGTTTGGCCTGTGAAACATCCCTTATGAAGCAGGAGCCTCCCTAGAGCTCTGTCATCAAAAGTACGCCTAGGTCAAGACTTTGAGACAAGCCAGTTCAGAGACAAGAGAAAGAGGACCCGCTGAGGAGCTGAGATATGAATTCTAGTCCTGACTGCCATTGACTCCCCCTTTGTGACCTTAGGTAAGTCACTTTGCCTCTGGGTCTTTTTCTTCTCTGTAAAATGAGGTGATTGGATTAGATCATCTCTACTAGTTCTTAAATCCTGACTTAGGTTCTGTCATCAGAGCCCTTATGATCATCTGCCGCTGCCACTAAAAGGCTTTATATGGCTATGAAGTTGTCAAGTAGATTTTTACACACACTTTCCCATTTGATCTTCAAAATAACACATGTGTCTTAGGTGTTGTTAATGGTATTTCAGTTTACAGGTTGGGAAACTGAGGCCCAAAGAGGAGGCATGACTTCCCCAGTACTGTAGAACTGGAACAAGGCATACAAAGTGTTACTACCTCAGCTACAGCATTTTTTAGATCACATCACATATTTGCAGCAGGAAAGGGCCCTTCAGGGTGATCAAGTTCAATTTCTAATTCACTCAATCCATAAGCATTTATTAACTGTCTTCTCTGTGGCTGACACTGAGGATACAAAGAGAGAAATGAAACAGCTCCTGCCTTTGATGAGCCCACATTCTATTGGGAGAAATGATATGGAAGAGAGCAGCAACATGATGTCATGGATAAAGAATAAACCTCAGGATTAGAAAGACAGGAGTCTTGCCTCTTCCATTTACCTGCTGTATGACCCCTGGCTAAGACCCTTAACCTCTCAGTGTCCCTGGTAACTCTCCAGAACAATAAGTTGTGCAGAAGGTGCTAAATTACAGTAGGAGAGGAGTTACCACTGCCAAAGAAATCATGCTGTGGTCCAAAATAAAACAAAGCATGTGCATATATAAATATATAAGACAAATGCAAAGTAATTGGGGAAGGTGGGTGTACTAGTTGCTGGGGGAATCAGGAAGGGCTTTGAGTACAAGGTAGTACCTCAGCTAAACTTTGAAGGAAAGTAAGGATTCTAAGAAGCTGAAATGCAGAAGGCAAACTTGGAGAACAGACAGTCTGTGCAAAGACATAGAGACGGGACAGGGGTGGGGTGTGGGGGAGGATGGGATCATCATTTAACAGATGAAGAAACTGAGACCTAAAGAACTTAACTTGGCCAAGGTCAAATATGGAACAAATGTCATGGACAGGATTTGAACTCCAGTCCTCCAATTCCAAATCCAGTGTTTTTCCCTTGTACCACGCTTCTTTTTCCAAGCGAGAGATGAACTATGTAGGGCCCCCCATATGCTTTATGTCCTCCCTGGATTCTCCCTTCCTGTCAGGGGAGGGCTGATTTGGAAGCAGAGCACACAGCTGCCTTGACATAAATCTTCCCTGACATGTCCCTCAGAAAACTTTGCTTTCCTAAAGTGTCTGTCTCCTTCAGGCAGTTTGGCATGTGTGCCTGAAATAGGCTGGAGTTTTCTCATTCAATCCTGTCTGCTCTGCCCGGGCAAAGCAGGTTCCCACAAGCCTGTGGCTATGTTTCCTGCAGAAGGCTATCCTACCCAGTGTCAAGCAAATACTAGAGAGAGGTCATTAGGCCATCTGTCTATCAGCTGGGGTGAAGTGTTTGCAGTTCCAAGTTTTTCATGCTAAGCAGTCTGGGATCATGGTGGCATGGGAGGCCATTTGTTTTTGATAAACCTTACTTTGCCACTTCTCTGGGAAAATTATTTCCCTTCTCCGGGTCTTAGTTTCACTATTTGTAAAAATAGGGCATATGTATCTTTTGGGGAAAAAAAAAAAACTCTTAAGGAATCAGAATTTTAGAGTATCTACCCATATTAGAAGGTTTTTTTTTAGGATCAGAGACTGAAAGGAATCTTAGAGATTATCTAGTCCTAGAGTGATAGACTAGCTAAGCTGTAAGAAACCTTAGAGGTCTTATGGTTCAAATCTCTTCATCATAGAAAAAACTAAATCCTATGAGGTTTGAGGCAGGAACAGGGTGCTTTTTACAAGGTCATAGCAAAGCCAGGTTTTGAACCCAAGACATGACTCTGAATCCAGTGAATTTATATCTACACTGTTCCACTTTATTCACTATATTTGCTTTGCCTGTTTTCAAAAGAACCAGTGGTTTCATCAGTGTTAGACGCTCCCAGTAAGGAAATACCTATATGAACAAGCTTGGCATCTACTCTGGCATTCCTAGAGCATTGCCTGGGGGCACTAAACAGTTTAGTGACTTGCACACTGACTGTATAATACTGGGCATCAGAGACAAGGTTTGAACCCAGAACTTCCTGATTTTCAGACCCTCTCTTACAACATGGTGTGCTCTGTGGGTGGGTGTGTATATACAATAAATACATATATAAGTAAATATATATATTGTATAATGGATATATATTCATTATACTATATATATTTATTATATATTCAATATTATATCTATAAACCCATCGTATTATATATCCATTATACTATATACTTATTGTATACATTCATATGGAATATATATCTATAAATGCATTAAATATATATTTATATAATAATTGCCATTTTGAATTTAAAACTTAAATTCTTTGCTCTGTGACCCTGAGAAAATTAAAGCTCAGAGAAAGGAAATAACTTACTCAAGGTGGCAATTATATAAGAATTTATATTATATTATCTATCTGTATCTATCTGTCTGTCCATATAATCTTTTAATTTAATAGGTTTAAAGAGTGATTATGATTTGATCGAATTCACACAGAATCAATAAAGCTCAGATAAAAACCCAGGCCTCCCTATCCAGTGATCTTTCCATATTTGTGAGATTCTTTTAAAAAAAAAACAATAAAAGCACGGTACAAATATGTTTTTATTAGGGGATCAGAGAAATATTCCTAGAATTACTGTCCTTTCCTCGATCAAAAGAAGAATCCGCTTGTAGGTATCTGGCCTCTGTTTTCACAATAATCAATAAATACAGTTAGTCCTGAACATGCCACAGTGAGAGAGGAGCATAAAAGAGAGGAGAGAAGAAACTTCCTCTTCTGGGGCATTAGAGCCTGTTAACAGGGCTCATTGGTGTTGCTCTGGCTCACACCCTGTCCTAAGTCCTTAATTGGATTACTAAAAGTGGAAGAAACTTTATAGATAATCTAGTCCAGGCCTCTTATTTAATCAAAGAGAAAATTAAAGCTCAGAGAAAGGAAGTGACTTAGTCAAGGTGGCAAACTGGGTCATTTGTAGAAGATAGAGCCAGGGGTGGGGAACCTGTGGCTTCCAGACCACATGTGTCCTTCTAGGTCCTTGGGTGCAGCCTTTTGACTGAGTCTAAGTTTTACAGAACAAATCCTTTTATTAAAGGGATTTGCTCTGTGAAGCTTGGATTCAGTCAAAGCACCACAGTGAGGACCTAGAGGGCCACATGAGGCCTGGAGGCCACAGGTTCCCCACCCCTGCTAGATTCAAATCCCAAATCCTAGCCTAGGGCCTGGATCTTGCTTAGACTCTAGAATCTTCCATCTATGTAGAGTGCCCTACCAATCTCCTTCTATCCACTGAGCTCATTGGACCTGACCCATTGCCTACCTAGATCTATGTTACCAGGTGTCCATTCTTACAACCTTTAATGCCACCTCCAGCCCTCCCTACCCACATGTAGCACACGTTGACTTGTGGCTTTGGTCATTCTAGACCAGCTTTGCCCTGGTGTTGCCATCAAGCCTCAGTCTAATACCATCTTTCCCTCTGGGAGGTATCTAGAATTCATCGGAGTGGTGGAAGATTGGAATTTTTCAGCCTATTAATTTTTTTCATCCCTTCTATCTCCTCCTGGCCAAAGGACATCTATCAATCCAGATTCCAAGGATTATATTCTCTACCTCCTTTTATACAGTCTCCCTTCAGACAGAGACCTCTGGGGCTAGTGTTGCTTTTGCAAAAAGGGCATCAGCACCACCCACCCCTTGCAAAAAAAAAAAAGCCTCCATTTCTGAATCTTCTAATTTGTACTCACTTTCCTCTGTAATTATGATTAAGGATATGGCATCCATGGAAATGAGATTATATTTTTGGATCATGAACCTTTGTACACTTAAAAAAATTCTAATCTTTCATCTCATCTCAGATTTAGGGAATTTTACTTTGATGTACCGAAGTGTAATTGTCCCACTGGCATGTTAGAAATGGGAATGCAGCTGGACAGTAAGGTTAAATGATGATATCAGAACTTACTAAGTTTGCATTTTACATTCCATTTGAAAATACAAGCCCTTTGCTTCATTAATCCTTTGCAAACCAACCCTCCACATCCCCTCCCTTACCTACCCCCACTGAAATTATCCTTTGGGGACACATTCATATGCTTTTTAACAGCCGCCTGACAGTTTCGCTGATGGAGTTTGTATCCAACTTTGTTACTGGTTAGTGACAACTTGCCCTGACGGATCTGTGCGCATAATTATTTTCTCGCAGTTCAATTTAATTAATGCTTAACCTCATCAGGATCTTGCAGCTGGAGAGCTCTCTCTGCAGGAACTGCTAACAGCAAAAGGATTTCCTTTTTAGTGAAGAAAGACTCCAAAGGGCTTTCCAGAGCCTACATTGTCTTGCGTGTATGTATGTGCATATGTGTGCATGTGTGTGTATGTGTGTGTTTTAAATGGAGAAAAAAACAATTCATAAATGGATCTCTTTCATTTCTCCTCTCTCCACGCTTGGGCCAAACTAACAGAATTTGAGATTGCATGCAACAATGGGGTCGTTAAATCTAATTCCAAACCAAGTGTCTCTAACATCAGACACTCCAGGAGACCCACCAGGAAGATGTATATTTTTTAATATCTTGGCTTATAACAGGGACAATTCAGCTTTATTTTGTATAAGTGTATACTCTATCAACGGTCTCCCTAACTGCTGGATTGAATTCAATAATAAATAGCTGTGGGAGAGAGGAGAAATTAAGAAGCATCGACAGGGGAGGTAAGGGGGGGGGGGGTGTTGGAAATAAAACTTGGGAAGGGATTATTAGAGGGTTGATAATAAGTAGGAAGATTTTGTACTTATACAAACCCCATTACCTCAGAATATTTTGCATACTTTCAACTTCAAGCATGCTGATGGGTTATACATGTGGCATTTGCTTTACAGGTTGGGAAACAGAGGCTGAGGGAGCTTAAGGAAGGGACTCACATAGCAGCTCCTCCCTTCTTGCATTTTTCTTTCTAAAACATCAGGAGACATTCTGCTAAAAGATGCCATCTGTGTGGAAAGTAATGTGATGGTACTTAGTCTTAATGATTGTATGAAATATTAATGGTCATTATTGCTATGAGTTGTTATCTGAATTTTCATCCAACAAGATCCCAGAGGCTTTCAAAAGCCCTACCTCCCCACCCCCTTTCAGTGAGATACATATTTTTGAGAGGAGGAAGGTGGTGAGGTAGAGGTAAGCATTTAAATATAGAACACAGGAAAGCTATCCCAAAATGCTGAAAATGAATCAAGAAACTTGCCTCCATTTTCTCCATCTTGCCCTCTCCAACTGTGAGGCAGAGAGGTTCATTGGAAGTGGCACTGGTCTGCACTAAGAATCAGATGGCTTAAGTTTGAATCCATGCTCTACCTGCGTGACCCTGGTCTAATCAGTTTATTTCTCTGGGCCTCAGTTTTGACTAGATGATGTACCCTTCTGTCTCTAATTATGGAATCTATAATCTGATTTAGAGAAGATTAGCCAGTGTCATTTTTCTCTACTGGGTTTTATAAGATGAGCTCCTGAGTTCATTACCATAGTGCAATTAAACTTTATAAAGGAATTGATGGGGAAGTGTGAAACCAAAATGGATAGCACTGAGTGGACAAATGAATGAACACATAGGTAAATGAATAAATAAATAGCTAAATGAATATATAAATGGAAAGAGAGGGAGGGAGTGAGGGAGAGAGAGAGAGAGAGAGAGAGAGAGAGAGAGAGAGAGAGAAGAAGAAGAAGAAGAAGAAGAAGAAGAAGAAGAAGAAGAAGAAGAAGAAGAAGAAGAAGAAGAGGAAGAGGAAGAGGGTAGATTTGCTTTTGGCCCAATCTGAGGGGCCTAGCTTTAAGGGAAATGGGCACAGTGCCTGTGGTTAGCCCTGATTACTGAACCAAACTTAGTAGTTCAAGTTAATCATAGGGGTTGATTGTAGAATTGTGCTTCAGTACAGTATAATGAGAAAGGTTCTGAACTCAGAGTCAGAAGATTTGTGTCTGAATCCCAGACATGCTGCATGCTCCATGCTCCATGTGTGAGCTCTGCCATTTCCCAGCTATTAATCAATAAGGATATATTAAGCAGGGGTGCCAAGTACTGTGGTAAGTCCTGGAGAGAGGGGAGATTGCAATCTAACAGAGGAGACAACATGAACATATATCATTATATTCATAATATGTACAAAATGAATACAGAGTGATTTCAGAATAGAGTGTGCTAGCATCTTATAGCATGGGAGATGGAGAGGGGGAGGAAGGTTTCATGAAGAAGGATCCTCTTCAGCTGAATCATGAAGCTAACTAAGGATGGGGGGAAGGAGACATCCCAGGCCTAGGCGACAGCAAGTGCAAATGCGCCAAGCAGTATAGGTCAGTATAGCTGGAACCCAGAGTGAGAGAAGAATAAGTATAAGAAGATGGGAAAAGTCTCTTGTAAAGAGATTTAAATGTCCAACAGGGGAGTTTATGTAGGGATTCATTATAATTTATTGAATAGGGGGAATGACATGGTTGTGTTTGTCCTTTGTTCTCGAAGAGGACCATGACATCAGGGAAATGATGACATGACCTGCAGTTGACTTTGATTTGAGTGAGGGAGGGCTGTGCAAAGTCACCAGTCTCACTTTCTCCTCCAGAGCCATCTGGATCGAGGGACCAGATATTCATCAGGATGACTAGAGATGACGCAGGTTGCAATGGGAGACCCTGGCCCTTTTAGGCTAAGGCCTTCTCATGCACTAGCTTAGAGTGAGGTAACACCCAGGACATAGTCAGATGTAACATTAGGAAAATTACTTTGGTCTCAGTGTGGAAGCTGGGTTAAAGAGAGTAAATACCTGAGGTGTTGTCGCTCAGTCGTGTTCAGTCCTGTCCAACTTCTTCATGACCTTATTTGGAGTTTTCTTGGAAAAGATATTGAAGTGGTTTTCAAAGTTGTTTTTATTGCTGTTATTTAGTTATTTCAGTTGTGTCCAATTCTCTGTGACCCCATTTGGGGTTTTCTTAGCAAAGATAGTAGAGTGGTTTGCCATTTCCTTTTCCAGCTTATTTTATGTAAGAGGAAACTGAGGCAAACAGGGTTAAGTGACTTGCCCAGGGTAACACGTATTCTTGGCAAAGATATTGGAGCAGTTTGCCATTTTCTTCTCCAGCTCGTTTTACAGGTGAGGAAACTATTAAGTGTCTGAGGCCAGATTTGAACTCAGAAAGAGAAATCTCCATGACTTCAGGCCCACCATTCTGTCTACTGAGCCACTTAGCTGCCCTAGACTCTTGAGGAAGGGATATTAATTAAAAGGCTTTTGCAGCAGTCCAGGTGAATTGTGATAAGGAGGTGAACTAGGGTGCTGGTTATGTGAGTGTAGAGACGAGAATGTTGTGGAGATATTTGACAGCTGATTGGGTATGTGGTGTGATGAGAGTGAGAATTAGAGGATCACAGATCCAGAGAAGGAGGAGATGTTAAAAACTATGGAGTTTAACCAGTGGTGGGATTCAAATAAATTAACAACTCTGCCCTAATGACTTTTTTAATCAATCATTTAGTAAGCATTTATTGAGTACTGGACAACCTCAGTCCAAATCAGGCATAAGTCACTAATTGTGTGAGTAAGGAACTCAAGTTTTTTTTTATTTTTTCTCATCCTAGATTTGACATCATCTGGGCTCTGACACTTCACAGAATTTCAGAATTAGTAGGTACCTCAATGGCTAGCTAATCTGGATTCCTTGAGAATATAACAGAAAACACCAGAAGCAGATGCTTGAGCCATGCTCCATCACAGATAGAAGAAAAGCTCTCTCCTCTCTAGTCTCCTAGGCTAGTTTTTTCTCCCACCTCTTTCCCTCCAATTCATCCTGAAAACCACTAAATGAGCCAACCTTCCTAAACTGTCATTACCATTATGCGATCTGAGATTGAGAGCTGGAAGAAACTCTTAGATCATCAGCTCCAACTCCCATATTATTCAGTTAAGAAACTGAAGTCTGGATAAGTTAAATGACTCATTAAAAGTCATGTCCTAGCCCTGTTAAAAAATGTGACATTGTTCCCTACCTAACTACTTAGCACTGGATTATAGACTATCTTTTATTCACCTCATTGTTGGCACCATTGTCTTGTCTCTACTACCTAAAATCTTAACTTCTTGAAGTAAGGGATTATTTTCTATTTCTGGATCCCCAGCAGTTCTGGACACATAACAAATATCTTAATATCTAGTTGTTGATTTGACTCCTGTAAATAGCCCTGCCCAAGATTCTTAAGGAAGAAACTAAGGGTTTGTTAAGGCTGTTCTTAAGAACATCTAGGACACTTTCATTTCAGCAGAACACCTACCATCAATTGTCCTAGGAGTCCTTGAAACAGTCCTTTCCCTCCCTCCCTTTGCCTGTTTTTCACCTTCTGTCTTTTGGGAGACAATAGACCGACACTATCAAGCTAGAAGTAAAGAAGGGGAGAAAGTAGGCCATTTGTGTTGAAAAGAGCCTACTTAGATGGGAGGGGGAGGGGAGGTGCTAAGAGTGTTGGCATCTTCACCTTCACTAAATATAAACCAAACCAAAATTTAAGCCTGACAACTTTTTACCATTAGCCTTAAAAATTCCACAACACGTTTCACTGATTCATTAATTTTTAAGTGATCTATTGAGCTCAGAATTGTTTGGCACCTAGGGGAAAGCCTGCTTGGTGGGGGGGGGGGGCGCAGAGAGGAGGGGAAGGAGGAGGAGGAGGAGGAGGAAAGAAAGCAGAGCAAGGTGGCTTTTCAGCCACTCCACCCCATGGCTTGGCAAAGGGACCAGAAGTAAGAGTGGGGTGGATGGAAAACAATGATGTTTGTGCCTCCTCTGAACCTTGACCCACAGTTGCCAAAACAAAAACACCACCATCAGTCGGACAGAGGAAACAATCCCCTCCCCAGTCCAAGCATCCAAGGAGGATGGGACAGTGCAGTCTGAAATACTGGAAGCAGTGCTGCCCGAGGATGCACAGTTGGTGAACAGCCCTTCCCAAAGTGCCAGCCCTCAGAGACCTGGGCTCAGCCAATGAGAGCCTGTGCACCTGGGATAATGAGATGCCATGACCGCAACCATGACTGACCACAATCAAAAGCCAGGAGCTATCCTGAGAAGAGGATGGAAGGGGAAGGCAGGGAGGAGAAGGAACCATGAAAAGGGGGAAAGGTCAAACAAGTTTCTCACCTTGGGAAGCAAGGGATGCTTCTTATGAACATTACTAGGAGCACTTCGAAAATGTTCTTGAGAAGAGGAACATTAAAAAAGAGTAAGGAATGTAAAGTTGCGCCCATCTTAAAGCGAACCCTGATTACAAGTGCCATTTTAACAACCAATTTGCCGAACTCAACATAAAATTAGGTATCGGTTCTTCTGAACCGGTGCAAACCGGCTGAATCCCACCTCTGAGTTTAACTCTCTCTTTTTATAGAAGTGGAAACTGAGACCCAGAAAAATTAAGTGGCTTGGCCAAGTTCACCCAGGTAGAACTCTGCATAGTAGAGATGCGATGTGAATGTGACTCTTCCTTACTCTGATTCCAGTATTCTCTACGCTGTGTCACACTGCCTCTGGACTATGATGTAGAAGACCTGGCTACTGTTAAGTCACTAATGAATTCAGTAATTTTGAGCATTTCAATTTTATCTCCTTTCTGGTGCCCTCCTCCTCACCTCCATTCCATTCGATATACAGTATTCTCCTACTCCCTCTCCTCTTTCTTCTCAAATTGATTCAAGGAGGGGAACATCTATACCTTCATGATAATTTTTAAGTCAATAGGTCCTTGTTCAAGGGGATTGTTTGTTTTTATTGTTGTTGTACTCGTTTTTATAAGCCTAGTGTCTTATGTAATAAGAGTCCTTGAGGACTTCTGGAATGATTGCATCATGAGGCAGTTATTAGAATACTGGACTTAGAGGCAAGGAGAGCTGAGTTCAAACTCTGCTTCACTTCCTTTTGAGTTATGTGACCTGTGGCAACTCCCTTATTATCCCTCAGCATCTTCTTCCTCATCTGTAAAATGGAGATGAGAACAGTACTAAATACCACAAGGAGCTGTTGTGAGGGAAAGCTTTGTGAACCTTAAAATGCTATGTAAAAATGTGAATCACAACAAAGAGTGCTAGAGTGTTATTCTGTCATTATTATTGTTAATTTTAGTTTTGGTGTTGGTAAAGAGGGACCCTTCTAATTCTACTGGATTATGTGAAGTTCAAATAAGATAATATATGTAATAAACCTTAAAATTATATATATTGGCTGCTGTTATCATGTGGGCGACCCTTCCCAGAATTTTCTCAACACTGGATCTACAACTAGTCTGCTCATTTGGGCAGCTGAGTGTATATGAAAAACCTCATGTCTAGCTTTGCAGCTAATGACTGCTAAGGTAGGGCAGAGGCTCCCTAGAGTTAGGTGGGTAGTCCCTCCCATCCCCCACACCCTGCAATGCAAGAGATAAGGATCAGAAGTCAGAGGATTCAAGTTGGCATATTGTCTTTGCTATTTAATGAATGCCTGCATGACTTTGGGCCAATCAATTAACATCTTTTGACCTTTTTCTTTCTTTCTCTTTGCTAAATTTGTTATTCTAAGTCTAGTCTCTCACTGAGAAATGAGAGTCTTTAAGGATTTCTGAAATGATTATGTCATGAGGCATTGGATAGAGGGCTGGACTTGGAGGCAAAGGGAGCTCAGTTCAAACTCCACTCACTTATGAATTGTGTGATCTTTGGCAGGTCATATGAAAGTTGTATATAAAATAAGAGAATTGGCGTAGATTAGTTCTAAGGTCCCTTTCAGCTCTAAATCTATTGTCATGTGAATGACATGCTTAAATTCACTTGGCTTTCTAATGTCTGCCACCACAGAAGTATGGTTATATCTCATTTTTACATAATAGCTGAAAAGTTGCAGGTAATTAAACTTTTTGTAAACTAAAAGCTATTTTAAAAGCGCTAGGAGAACTGTCAATTTAATAATAATAGTGCTTTATGACTGTAGAGGGCCTTAAATCTTTCAGAGGGCTTTTGTTACACTGTCTTTGTTGATCCTGATAAACCATCTTGTGAGATAAGTAAGCTGGTTATTATAATTCCCATTTTATAGGTTAAAAAAAGATTCAAGGGGGGGAGCCAAGATGGCAGCTGGAAAGCAGGGACTAGCGTAAGCTCCCCGCCAAGTCCCTCCAAAAACCTATAAAAAATGACTTTGAACCAATTCTAGAACTATAGAATCCACAGGGTAGCAGAGGGAAGCAGGGCTCTAGCTCAGGAAAGCCTAGATATTCTCTGGGTAAGGTCTATCCCGCGTGGAGCTGGGAGTGGAGCGGAGCGGAGCAGAGCCCAGCGTGGGCAGCGCAGACCAACCAGACCAGGAGCAGGGCAGAGTGTGCCCTAGCTCCCTGAATCAGTGAGCTGCAGCAGTTACCAGACTTCTCAACTCATAAAAACACCAAAGACAACAGAGTAGGTTAGGGGGAAAAGCTGCTGGAGACAGGGAGTTTGGTGTTTGGCCACCACCCCTGGGGGCAGAGGAGGTAGAGCAGCTACAAAACTACAGCTGCAGTTGCTTCTGGCCCAAGGCCCACCTGGTG